>BSBK01002496.1:0-242191 GCA_027943335.1 Chamaecyparis obtusa | reverse complement strand
ACTTAATGATGGATGGATCTTGTAAGTCTAGAATTCCTAAAGGTTTTGAAGTTATAAAGTTTGTACATTATATGTTTAATTCCTAGCTACAAAGGTGCAAATGAAGTTATTTTAGCTTGATCTATCTGTCATATTCTAAAAAAGTATAGAGGTGGTAACAACCCCATGCTCTCTTTAGCCATTGGAGCCTTGATAATCTCTTAATCTTAAAATATGAGATTATAAGGCCTTTATTTTCTAAAGGGATCGTATGGGTCTATACTCTATAAAGGATTCTGACAACTACAATTCTTCTTCTAGATGTTTTGTCTAACTCATCAATGTCAATGGATAATGATTGAGTAAGAACTTAAGATATAGGATTTGATTCTATTCACATAAAAGTTAATGTCACTATCATTTATTCTGAATTCTGGAAAAGCGTGGAACTCATTAACTAGTAAGAATAATACTTCAAAATATTATTCATTTCAGAATAATCAAGTGATATATGTTTTATCTACTTACTACACACACACACACACTAATGTGTGTGTGTGTGTGTGTGTGTGTGTGTGTGTGTGTGTGTGTGTATATATTATATCTATGTATGTATGTATGTATGTATGTATGTATGTATGTATGTTATGTATGTATGTATGTATATGTTACACACACACACACATATATATTATATATATCACTGGGTCACAATGAGATCTATACTCTATTCTCATAATTAAAGAGTTTAGTATTTGTAAAATTTTAAATGAGGGAATTCCCTCATAATGGTTATGAAAATTTCTAAATTTTTGTACTCATGTCTCGGGCTAGACTGGAGGTTTTCTCTCCATTCTTTCCTACCAGTGCCCACACCAAACAAAGAATAATGTATTTCATCTTTACTATTAATAAAATAATTCCCTGGCCTCAACTTTTACTTATATAGAAAAAGTCTCATCTCTTTCTCATTTTGGAAACAACTCACTTAACTAGAAATTCAGTTTAGTTAACTCTTTCTTTTGATTTGGAAGTTTCCAAAATGACTGATTAATCTTTAAAGTTAACTGATTCTTCAACTTTGAGTCTCGACAATCAAATCAGTTGCACATAGATTGTGCTAGTCTGAGATTAATCTCAATTGTCAATCTTCAATCAATCTCATCCATCCATTTTCAAGAGGATTTCTATATAATCAGGCCTCATTCTCATTAAAAAAGAGAGGATATGAAGTGGAAAAACTATTGTTGAATTATTATTTGCTTATTATTATTATTATTTAGTTTATTTGCTTTGCATAATCAAATCTTAGGAATTTCATTTATTTTCTTAAATCAAGGATTAATCTTAGCCTAAATATTGGATGAATTTGCATTGCATAGTAAGTTAGCTTTTTAAATTCTTCATTTAGATAGAGTCTAAAGTCACTAGATTTTGTGATGTTCTGAGAACAAAAATTCATACTCATGTTTACTAGAAGGAAATGAGTTGCTTTGATTGGTTTATGCTTAATTAGTTTTCTTTATTTGATCAATCATGCAATGATTCATTAAGTGTTTGTGCTATCTAGATAACCACATTTTCACACACACAACATCTACTTTCGATGAATCATTCTCCCTAGTCAACTTACAATCGGTAACAATAGAAGTGCTTACTAGTTTAGAATTCTTCACCAAAATCCTGAATAATTCCTTGACATACCTTGGATTGAGAAATGAAAATACCTTTTCTACTCTAATTTACTCCAATCCAAAAAAGAAATTCAACTCACCAATCATGGACATCTCAAACTCTTTCAGCATTTCCTCTGTAAAATTTCTGCCACAAGTCATCTTTCCTCTGAAAATGATATCATCAACATACACAACAAAAAATAGAATCTGATATGAATAAAACTTGTAGTACAAGTGTACTATTTGCAGAACCTTTCTTAAATCCTTGACTAATCAAATACTTGGTCCAACCATCCATACCATGCTCTCAATGGCCAAATCAAGCTATACAATGCCTCCTTCATTTCGCATACTACATTTGGATCCATTTTTAAATTAAATCCTTTTGATTGCTCAATGTAAACCTTCTTCCTTCAGTTCTCCATTTAAAATTTTTGACTTGACATCCAATATGATAAAATTTGAAATCCTTATATGCTACAAATTCCTAAAATATCTTGATCACCTCCATCTAGGAAACATGGGCATACATCTGATCAAAATCAATTCCTTCAATCTAAGTGTAACCCTTGCATACTAACCTTTCTTTATTCCTTATACCTTACCTTTCTCATCCAGATTTTTTGGTAAACCCATTTGGTACCAATTGCATTCCTATCAGCTAGTCTAGGCACAAGTTCCCAGGTCTTATTCTTCTCCATCTGATCAAGTTCTTCCTTCATTACCTTAACCCAATTCTAATTATTACATGCTTCTTCTATAGATTTTAGGCTCAAATTTTAAAAGTAAACACAACAAACCATGATCTTGTATTTCTCTACTTCTAGTAATAAATCCTCTTTTTTATCACTAATAATGTGTAGATCTACTTGATTTCTATTGGTCTAGTTGTCTCTTTGATGGAGAGAACCATACATACATGGTCATTGTACCTTAATCCACTGTGGTAGCCTAACTAATCATATTGGTATTTGTCACATTTTAGCATTGGCTTAGAGATCATTAAAGAGTATTTGGAGAAGACATATTCAAACTCTCTCATTCCATCTCTACATCGTATTCTTGTCACAACGACATTGGGTGAGGGATATTTGAGCAGTATTTGGAGGTCTCATCATTATATTTGGACTATGATCTACATTGGTCTTCATTAGATTCTGGATTTTCATTTTGGCCTAGAAAAATTGATTTGTTTGAGATACACTTCAACATCAACATGAGGATACTTGATCAAAATTTAAAGGCTTCAATTATCTTGAGTATTCTTTCCTCATATTCTTTTAGGAATGGAGATACTCATACATACACCTTTTATATTATATCTTCCTAAGGGAGGAATGTTGTTAATGATTGTGGATCAATCTTCTAAATCCATTTTTGAGCAATTACCATTGGCTTTATCCACTTTGGAGGTATCTCTCTCTCTCTCTCTCTCTAGGGGTCATTATCTCTCTATTTTTAGGGAGGCTTCTCTTTTGGCCTTAGGGGGCTTCTTCTCTTTGGGGGGGACTTCTTGTATATTGGTAATCATTATGCCTCATTTTTGGAACCCATCTTTAGTGTATATTTTCCCCTAATTTTCACTTAAGAGGGGTGTACTGTGAATAGGGTTCATTAACTATGTAGTTATTTATTAACTAGTTCTCCACTAAAAGCAAACTGCTCCTAAAGCATGAATCCAAGGTCTATCCAAATGAAGGTTGTATGGTAAATGTCTTAGAATTACCTATTCAATTTTTTTCACATGAAGCTACCTAACTCTATTTTTTCTAAATTTTATTGCCACTTAAGGGCCTAGTTTGGATCCCATGATACTACATCACCTACCATATTGTTTGACTAAATGAATATCTATTTCACAAAAACAATAATTAGCCCACTCTTATAATTCTTGACAACTTCTCTTCCATTGACTAACCTAGGTCACCCTTACAAGATATATTAATGCTTAATTTGTTCCATCTTGTATTAGGGAGGTTCTAATTGTAGCCTTTCTCCTCTTCTAATTATCAATAGCAACATTATCAAGAGGGGGCTTAAAGATCCAATTGTATTTACCTCCTACTTATGGAAGGAAGAGTTCTAATATTTTTTATGTAGGGAAGACAACATTTTCTAGATGGCTTGACCCACTTTCACCAAACCATGTTACAAGATTGACTTTCACTCTATGATATCTTGATTACTCTTTTACTTCCAAATAATCATAAAAAGGTAAGGAAGGGATTGGTTCTATACCTCTTTGATTGTGGTATATCTAAATAGGAGGTCTTAATGACTAACCAAAGAGAAAAAAACTCCTTGGGATGAAGCCTAATAGTTTCTATGAAATATTTAAGGATAGCTTGTCTAGGGTCCCAAGAAATTGGGCATTGAATGAACAAGTGAAGTATATGTTCTTTAGCCTTTCTGTGTATGATGCACTTATTAGGTAGTGAAAATCTCTCAATTTTAGATTTTCAACTATAAGGATTTTACTTTGGAAGTAGCCCACAATAATAAGTTGTTCATAGCAATAAGGCCCTACAATTCTAGAGAGAGGACTAGATGACTCATGGTTGGTCACTTTATGATTAAATAAACTAGCAATCGCACCTTAGTGTGCAATGGGTACGCCGTATAGATGTAGAGGTCAACTAAGCATGTTCTCTCTCTCTCCCTCTTTCTCTCCTGATCTCTCCTATCTCCCTACCCTCTCTCCATATCCATCTTTCTCTACCTATCTACCTCTATTCTATCTCTATCACATTAAGCTCACTATTACAAAAGCATTTAAAACATGAAATTTGTTAAAATATTAAATAATATCTATAAATTATCATGTAAATCAATAAAATAAAGATGTGACATTATAAAACCATTTCTCATACTCTCACAATTAAAATAAATTAAAAAAACATTTAATATTATTAGTGTCCATAATCAATAAAGATAGTCAATGTAATTAAAATGAGTACATTTATCAAGATAAAAATGCTAAAATGGAAGCTTAGATAAGCTTAGATAATTAGTTCTGATGGTTTTATTAAAATAAAAGTGAAAATGAAAAATAAAAAATGCCACATTACATAATATAATATTTAAATATAACTAATAAAATATATTATATCTATTATAAAATTATTTATTATAAAAAATTGTACATAATATATATGTATGATATTTAATCTTATTATATTATAATTATTTATAACAAATATATTATGTAATATATTTATAAATTTAATGTTAATGTGCATATTTTAGTTATTAATGAAAAAATTGTATATATGTAATAATAATTTTATTAAATATAATTATTTATGATAAATATAATGTAAGTATATTTATAATAATTTAATATTAGTTTATATATTCTAATTATAAATGTAAAATTATAATATAATATTAATATGATAAGTTAATGTTACTGTATTATAAATATTTATAGTAATCTAATATATTTTATAATATGAATAGTAAAAACACATACTTTTTATTTATATGTATTACTAAGTATGCTTTATACACAACAAGTAAATAACCATTCCATGCAAACCGTTGCTTCGTGACAACGAACCGTAGTTATGATGTTTTTGAGGGTTTGTGATGTTTTCAATGATAACAAGTAATTGTAAACTATTGATGGGATTCGTCCCAATCATTTCGGATTTTACATTTTAAACTAAATTTAACAATTTATGGTTGAAAAATTATTTTAAAAAATAATAATATATAGAAACAATCAAGATGAGTAATGTAAACTATTGATGCCATCCATCCCAATCATTTCGGGATTTTACATTTTAAACTAAATTAATGATTTATGGTTGAAAATTATTTAAAAAATAATAATATATAGTAATAAGGAATGTTTTTACATCTAAGAATTAAATAGATTATTCCTTCAACTTCTATTATCTTTCTTCTTTTTTATATCTTTCTTTATAGTTCCCTCTATAGTCTATAGAACATAGATTAATAATAGATAGATTAAGCAAATAATTATATATATTTAATTTGTTATCTATTTAATTGTTTTTAAATATTTAAAGTAGATAAACTAAAATTTAATTATACTCTAATTTAAAATATATTGGAAATATTTTCAATATAAATATTATATATTTAGTAATATAAAAATAATTGACATTAAACAAATATATTTTCTTTTTCTTTTTATTAGATAGTTCCTTCATGATTGTTGATTGTTAAACACATGGCTATCTTAACCACTGATTTTCAATAAGTCTTTGTGGTAAAACTCAATCTAAAATGCAAATCTTGTGAATATGCGAAAAAAATCAAAGATCAGGCAGTAAATGAAAAAAAGGCTCTCTACCCCAGGCTTTCATTCGAATACGAAGGCATCAGTTGACACCTGTGAGACTGGCTTCTCTGGTTATTGCTTCAGATGGTTGGTTGTATGGGCATAAGAAAATCGATTTGTAGACAGAGAGATGTAAGAGTTCATCCCAACTATGATCACCTTAAAACCTTTCATTGAAGAGCAGAAACGAAAAATTCTTTTAGTAAATCAAGCATCCAAATATGCTTTGAGCAATAATGAAAAGGATATCCAGACTGCAAGCTTGATGTGGAAACTAGGGCTTCCACAGAAAGCAAACCTAAGGGTAGTATTTGCAACCGGTTATCTAAAGTACTTCATTGTCAATGATCTGGATGGGCAAATCAAGCGGTTTGCAAAAACAAAATATGCTCTGCACAAATCAGGCCTTCCTGGGATCGAAAGGGCCCCAAAATCTAGTATTGAATCAATCAATCCTTCCCATGACCCCCATTCTGCCTTGGGGAGAGGTGGATTTTTTGTGCCCAAGCAGGATCCCGGGAAAACCAGGCCAAAAGACTCAGAATGGCAAGTGGTGAAATAGAACAAGCAGGTTAGATCACATAATGTGAGAAATGTGGAGATTCCTCTAAGGAACTCATTTGATTTACTAGAAGAGAAGGAGAAAAGCTATTATTCCCCCCCTCATAGACGCCCTAGGGTTTCGGGAAGGGAAATCACAGGGATATTACTCATAAGCACATCCCCCCTTCCTTCTCCAAAAACCTAGTCAACAATGTAGGGTCGTCTAGGGCTGGGGGGAATAACGAGCAACCTAATCTAAATTCTTTTCCAAATAGAGGTAATCATACTCTCGTCCGCACCAGCGGGGAGAATGGTAAGCATTTGAAACCTTTGCATAATGTTTTTTCTTCAAAGGTTAATAATCGACATACTAATGTTTCCTCTCCTGTATATACTCCGCCACATAGGAGAAATAGTATTTATTTGCAATTGCATAATAAAAAGTTGATCTTTCTTAACAAGGATTCTAACAAAATAACCCTAGAGGGTAGCTCTATTGCAAGTTTTCAAAATTACTATGAGGATACAGGTATCATTGTCAGATGGAAGGGAACTGGAGTTAGCAATTTGGACATTGCGAAAGCATTGGTAAATTTCGCTACCCAGTGAGGTAAGTATTACGGCTCTTGTTGATTCCTTTTTTCTCATTGATTGCAAATTTCTAGAAATTAAGAAGAAGATATTAGATAGCTTGGATCTAAAATTCAGACATGAAACTTTCTATGTTACGAACTGGAAACCTTTATTTAACCCTCTGTACCTTGAGGATTTTAAGTAGAAAAGGCAGTTTTACTTAAAAATTTACCAATAGAACTCTCAAATGCAGAATCTATTAGTACTATCAGCAATAATATAGGTAAATTTATAAGAATTAGTAAAGAGACATCAATACAACAGAAAAAACAATTATAGTTAAAATAGCATACACAGAATTTCATCCCTCGCATGCATCTAGAGTTCAACTCTAACTCAATTATTATCAATCCGAGTAATTATTGAAAACTTCATTGAAGCAAAGCAAAATCATAAAAGCGTTATTAATCTCTTAGACAATATCATAGATGTAAACATTAATTTCTTATCAGATAAAGGGGGATTCTTCTTTATTGACATAGAGAAAGACAATCCTAAAGATCTTTCCCCTTTGCCCAACTCTGTACCCCCTTTGGAGCACTCAACTGAAATCAATAACACAAGCAATCGAGTAATGACCGGGGAGGCATCTCCTCAAAAGATTTGGGACTGTGTCGTCCCTCCCAGAATCCTAAATGATAATAATATTGGGCAACCTCAGAAATCAGAACAACTAGGAGCTATCCTTGTTTCCCGAACTTGAGATAAATCTTCTAGAAGAAATAGAGATTATGCAGTCCCTTTGAAAATACAGCTCAGCCCGAGGAAAATTTACAATATAATCAGTCTAAGAACCCTCCACAATTATCACTCTCTGAGGATGATAATTGTTTCTGAGGAAGTGAATATCATATCAGATTACATTGGTGAGTCTCATACAGAGGAACTCTTAGACCTTTTTATTAGTGAAATATGTGATGAAGAAGAATTGAAATATCAAAAGGAGGTCTTGATTCGGGAGATACTGGCTCTCAGAAATTCCAGAGGAAATAATGATGATTCAATAGAGATCCATCAAACAGAAATAGAGTCTCATATGGCGAGTCCCTCCCTTAACCTTGAAAATGGAATTGATTCCTTTGAACAAGCATCCTTAGCAGCCGAAGAAGACATCATGGAAATAGATATAGAATGCAGGGATGCAGCTATAACAAATCCCCCTGCCACATCTATACCTTCTAGAGTTAATGCAGAAAATTATATTGATAATGTTGAGGGTTGTTTTTGGCATCACAAATGTGACAGACAACTTGGATTAGCTTCCAATATGGTTGGCTTATCCTCCCCCAAAATTGACAAAATTAAAAGAAAAGGGGTAGGAAATCTTGCATAGAACTTAGAACCATAGCCAAAATGCAGAAAATCAAATGAATATCTCTGACATTCTGAACATTGGGAAGGGGAAGTGTCTTCCCAAGGAGCAATGAGAGTGACTACCTAGAATGTTAGGGGCTTGAATGCCCCTAACAAACAAAGACTAATTAAAGATATTTAGATTTTTTTTATTCCAATATTATAATGCTACAAGAAACTAAGCTAGATAACGATGAAGGAAAAAAATTAAGTAATAAACTTGGCCTATGGAGAGAAGATTTATACCTTCATCAGGTGCATCAGGGGGTCTAGTAGCCCTATGGGACCCTTAGAAAATTTCCTCATCAGTCATGTCTAGCAATAGTAACTAGATGGCTATGAGGAATCAACAGTCTCAAATCAAACTTGAGATTCATCTTGATCAACATTTATGGGCTTGTACAAAATATAGAAAAAAGAAGGGTGTGGCAGAAGTCCAAACCCTCCTTCAATTAAATAAAGAAGAGACATTCATATTAGGTGGAGATTTTAACACTATAATGAATATCAATGAAAAATTTGGAGGTTCCAACTTCATCTCTCAATCTCAAAGGACATTACCAATGGGTCTCAAACAACAACCTGATTAACATTGAAACTATCAATGGAACCTTTACTTGGAATAACAGAAGGTTAGGCTTTAGCCATAATTGCGAAAAAATTAGACAGATTTTTTGTTTCAGGAGATACGGGAAACCAAATTTTGTCAGCAGAAATTCTCCCAGAGGCGGGGGTTCAGATCATTTCCCTATTAGACTTACTATCTCCAAAGACTATAAGCCCACTAGAAACCCGTTTTAAATTTGAATTTATGTGGTTCCAGGATTCGGACCTCATTAATCTCCTAGACCAATGGTGGAATCAGACAACAATGGAAGGTTCCAAAATGTATTGCTTAATTACTAAACTTAAAGTCATTAAAAATAAAGTCTTGGAATGGAACAAGAATAAATTCAACAATATCTTTGAAGAAAAATTACATATAGAGCAGGATTTAGAGAACTTAAATAATGTAGTCATTACCCATGGTATGGATGAAGTGAGTTATCTTAAAGAAAAGGAACTCATGTCTAAATATAACGCAATCTTACTAAGGAAGAAATATATTGGAAGCAGAAATCCAAGGAAACCTGGCTAAAAGAAGGAGACAATAATACAAAAAAAATTCACAAAACAACCAATATTAAAAGAAATATTAACAGGATAACTAAGATTAAGGACGATAGGGGGAAACTATCAGATGACTCCAAAGTCATTGCAGACCGTATCACTAACTATTTCAACTCTCTTCTTGATAATCTTGAAGCAGTTAACCATCGCGATCAATTGGAAATGCTTAAGGCAATCCCTAAGTTAATTTTGGATGAAGATAATATCATGAAGAACAACAAATTCACTTTAGAAGAAGTTCAAGACCGCCCTATTTCAAATGCAACCTGACAAGCCTCTAGCCCAGATGGCTTTTAGGGAAGGCTTCTTCCAAAAGTGTTGGCACTTTTATGGGAAATGACATCTGGCAAGCTGTGGAAGCTACCAGGAATTCCGGTGCTATCCTTTCGGAAATCAACAATACCTTCTTCTCTCTCATTCCAAGAAAAATGACTGTACTGACCTAGGAGAATTTTCACCCTATTTCTCTTTGCAATACTATTTTATAAGATATTATCAAAATGTTTAGCGAATAGACTTAAAACTCTTCTTCCAATCTTAATCTCAGATAGAACAAACTGGCTTTATAGCTAATAGGTCGATCCTTGACGACATTATCATCACCCAAGAACTCATTCATACTACCCAAGGTCACCAAGGAACCTAGTATGTTTGTTAAAATCGATAATCCAAAAGGCTTATGATAAGGTGGATTGGAGATTCTTATGTAAATGCTTGGAAGCTTTCGGGTTCTCCAAGCATTGGATCAACCTTATATTTATATGTATTTCAACCCCAAGATCTTCGTCCTAGTCAACGGCACCACATAAGGCTTTTTTGGAATTTCATAGAGCATCAGACAAGGTGACCCATTATCGCCCTTCCTTTATGTTATTATGGTTGAAGCCCTGGGAAGAACTTTAACCAAGAAAAAGTCAGAAGGCAAGATTATAGGCCTGAGAGCACAGACAATATCCCATTCATCACACACCAACAATTTGCGGATGATACTATCCTACCAGGATCAGCAAACTGCATCGAGGCTAAGGCCTTCAAAGAAGTCCTTAATACTTATATGTAGGCTTCTGGCCACAGGTCAACCCCCTTAAATCTGAAAATCTTTTTTCTTTAATACTTCACCCGATCTAGAAAAGAAAATCTGCGATACCCTCGGTTACCCAATGGGGTTCTTTTCCATGTAAATACCTAGGGATAGAATTGGGACAAGGGACAACATTCTTCCAAACTTTGCAACAAGTTCTAGCAAAGGTACAAGATAAGAAGAGCTCTTGGAAAGGTAAGTGGCTTACCAAGCCAAGGAGATCCATTATGATAAATTGGTCTTGTCTGCTATACCAACCTATCATATGTCTATTTTACCCCTCCCTTCTAACGTCAAGCATGGTTTAGATAAGATGATGCGTGAATTTTATTAGCAAGGCTCAAATGAGGACAATAAATTGGCCTTAATCAAATGGGATAACTTATGCAAACCTATATCTATGGGGGGTCTAGGGTTCAAGAAACCTTATTTGGCAAAACCGAGCCTTTGGTGCTAAACTTGCATGGAGACTTTTTAAGGAGCCCAATGCTAAATGGGCTTCAATTCTTCTCCGCAAATACGTCCCGGAGGCTGATCCCATTAATATCTTTAGAGCCCAATCTCATGTCAAGGGATCACATTTATGGAACTTTATTAAGGATTCTATAGGCATAATCAACAATTTCCTCATGTGGGATATAGGTCTTGGGAATCACGCTTTATTTTGGGAAGACTCTTGGGTAGGTTTTCCCACACTTGACAAAGAAGGTTTTTCACCTATCTTCATTGAATATTGCAAAGCCACCATTGGCACTTACCTTAAGGACTATATTAATCTTAACAGCGAATATGTTACAAACTTATCCTCAGAGGATCTCCTCACAATCAAGAAACTCAAAATTTATTTAATATTTTAAAAGATGAAATATCTCATTAAAAACTGATCGGACACCCTTTTATGGGCTGGCTCTAATAATGGGGAGTATTCAGTTAAAGATGGTTATAAATCCATTATTCGAGAAGAAAAAATGGACAACTTAGACCTTCCCCTTAATTTATTGCTGGGAACAAAGCCTGCCTTCCTAAGGCAGGAATGTTTCTATGGGCTACCCTACAAGACATAATCTTAACTTCAGATAGGTTACGTAAGATAGGCTTCATGGGTCCGATGAGGTGTCCCTTATGTGAAAGATAGGAAAAGGATGTAAATCATCTATTGCTAAACTGCTCCTTCACTTAGAATTGTTGGAAATGGCTTCAGCAATCCCTTTGATTGGAAGGCAGATCTTCCTTCTGATCTATTGAGCCTCCTAAAAGCTTGGCCAACTTTATATAAAGATAATCTTTATAAGGATATTTTGGGTCATTTCCCCATCCATCTTAGCATGGGAGGTTTGGAAAGAACGAAATCAAAGGATTTTTACGAATCAGAAACTACAATGGAAAAACATCACTAATAAAATTGAAGCCTCAATTATGGAAAAGATTAATTGCAAACTTCATGATACCACTTGATACGAAGATTCATTCAGATCCTGGGACAATAAGATTAGGCTTAAATGGACCTTGTTAATTGTACCGAATCTCTATGGTAGAGGATGGTGCAAGGGAAAAAGCTGTCAGAGCCAATTACTCCTAGGTCCCCCCAGAGGAAGGTTGGGTAAAACTGAATTTCGATGGAGCCGTCCAGGGGTAACCCCGCTGAGGCAGGCATAGGTGGTATCATTAGGAATCACAAAGGGAGAAGTAATTTCCAAATATGCCCTTCCCATCAAGCCAACTACAATACAACATGGCCGAATGCCTAGTTGCTCTAGAAGGCCTCAAAATCTGCAAAAATCTCAACCTTACTAAGCTTGTTATTGAAGGGGGACTCCCAAATCATCGTCAACGCCATACGCACTAAAAAGACTCCTAACTGGATCATTAACTCTAGATAGAGGAAATTAATCTCATCCTTGAATCCTTTGCTGAGGTCATTATCAAGCACACATACCGAGAGGGTAATACTGAAGCAGACACTTTAGCAAATCTTAGGAGCCAGCGAAAATCACATCATGGAATAAATTTCACTAGCTCTCCTCTTTAGCTCAAAGTTGGTTAACATATATATATATAAGGTATCATATATATAGGCATATAAGGTATCATATATATTTAGGTTATTATTAGAGTATATTTAGGAGGGTATATAAATAAAGGTCTATATATATATTCTTAGACTTATTTATATACCCTCATGGATATCTTCATTTATACACCACATTTGGTACAATTTATCTTCTCATTTACCAAATGTTTGTATAATTATCTTTTTTGGCACTCTGACCCTATCGTGTTTTTCCTTGGGCTTTTTAGTTTATGTGCCTTCTGGGTATTTGTTATAAGCCTACAGAGGTGTTTTGGATTTATGCTAAAGTTCTAATGGTCTTTCCGGCCTTTGCTTATGATCATCACCTTTAATCTTTTCTCTGGTCTATTGATAGCACTTAATTGTCACCAAGTGTTGGATCCTAGTGCTTTTATCCCATTGGCAGGGAATACCCTTTAATCATCACCTTTAATCATACAGTAATTGGTTATGTTCCTATAGTAATCGGTTATGCACATAGGTAGAGATGTGCATATACAGTATCCATACTAAGGGATAGGCCCTGGCTTGTACTTACTCTGGTGTATGGCTTCCCTCTCTCTATCTCTTCAGAAGAACAATGTAAAAAGAACTTTACTATCAATAGATACGGTACTTGTAACAGAGCATTTGGTTATTTGGCCTCACTGATAATTTGTGGCTATTGGAGATATTCTTAGTTCTCTCAACACTTTACCAACTTTAGCAATTCAATCACAAGATTATGTTTGCATTAGAAGCTGATCACATTACAATTCAGATATTATAAGGTCAGCTTGTGGGTTGATAATCATAATGCATTTAATCTTTATCCCAAAGGCTTATGGTTAGATAGGTCCTCAAAGAATGCAAATAAACACATACTATACACAGATATCTACATGAACAGTATGTACAGATTTACAAACTTAGGTATATATATAAATGTGCACAAATTATATTTTATGTGTACATTCATATATATCTTAGGATCTCTCAGGTATGTCTACAGATGCTTTCTTTCAAATGACCCCTCCTCTCATTTTTCCAGCTTATTAACTATCAACAGTCCATTAAGGATATCAAAAGAGGTATAGTTTCTATACTGGTTCTCAAAAATGGTTATATTGGTTTTCAAAGGAAATGAGCTCGGATTGTATCTCGATAGAGAAGGATGGATTGTTTTTTTAAGTTGATATCTCTATTTTTGGTTACAGGATGTATAGGCATGTTTTGAAAGCATATATATGTTCAGATTATATATATAAATGTATACATAGGGATATATGTATACATTTATATACATTGTTATGAGGAAGTCAGCCTTATCCTTAAGTTTCATGCGGTCAGGCATACTCTTTTATGTAGTAGTTTGGATAGTCTTATTCTTATATATGTATCTATATGTTCTTGGTTTTATATATATATAGATACATATATATTTACTTTCAATGTTCATTTTCCAGACTTTATATACATCTATATATATTACACATAATTATATATTGATATATATAAAGCCCTAAACATGTGTTTACTCATTCCTTCTCACATATTCAGATTCATGTTTACAAAATGTATATATGCTTTTATTGACATTCAAATTAGATTAATATCTTTCAGCCAAGATACAGAGTGTTTGGCAATTTAGTTCCCCTTAAGGTCAAATGGACATCAGTTTTAGTATCGAGTAAAGGATTAAAGGATTGTTACTACTCAAACAATATTCTACTAACATTGGCAGGTATTGATATTAAATTATAATGGTAACCCAAACCACAGATTGTCTTCATAACTGGGAGAGGTATTCTTTTACTATACATATTAATCCATTCTCCTAACATTAATTAACAATTTTTAAGCTATGATGTAATTGTTGTTATCTTGATATTGGCTAACCTATGGCAGAGAAGATTCAGTGTATGATATACAGGAAAGATTAAACCTCGGGAGACACAAGTATTATTCTCGACAAAGCTAAGAGGATAATGCATTCATAAATTTTCTATCTAATGTATAACTATTAGATCTTATTTTTCAAAGTAAGCAATTCTCGAGAGCACTTGGGACATGGGTATGCCCATGAAGATTTGTACAAATCTTGATTCATAATCGAGCTGTGGGTATGCCTACGAAAATATTGTATTTATAAAAAATCTCGCTAATTGTCGATTCGTGGGTATGCCCATGTAAATTTTGTATAAGGATAGGACCTATGGTCCCGAGCTAGGCTGGAGGTTTTCTCTGCCCCACTCTTTCCTACCAGTGCCTGCAGCGAGTAGGGTCACTATGTAAAACAATTATTTATATTAATAAAAAAATTTCAGGGCTTTGGCCTTGTACATACAAAAGTAGTGCACTTCTATGAATCCTTACAATCAAGAACACTCAAGAATGAGGCTTCAAAAATTGATCCATAGCTCTCTATGTATGGAGTTGCAAGATGTAAAGTTGCTCTCAACTAGAGCTATGAAGCTAATGACCTTTCTAGTCAACTACACAATGAGAGATTCAAGTGAAGACAAGGGCAAGAGTGCCAATATCCCCAAAGAATCAAATGGAAATGCAATGCAAGTAAACTAAGAATGAAGATGCAAGCTAAGTTGAATGATAACAATACAATGCTTGAAAGGAAATTTAATCTATGAAAGGAAAATGCAAACTATACTATGAAAAGGAAATTGCAAGTGTTACAATCTCTCCTAATTAAGCTATGTGAGATTAATCTATTGCATAAAAGAAATCTATACTAAGAATGACATGATTATGCAACTATGAAAGCAAACTAAATGAGATGCAAAAACAATGTCTTCAAAGTTTGAATGCAAGAATGTCTTCAAAGAGCTCCAAATGACCTAGAAAACCTGCAGCATAACATTAGCATAAAACATGAATGGATGCCAAATGAAGAGGAGAACTCTCCTTTTATAAGAAATGAGGTGAAATGGACCATTGAGATTAAGAGGCAAAATACTTAATCAACAATGGAGAAAAATAGAGGCTTGATCTTTGTGCACAAATATCCTCCAATGAGAAAATAAGAGTTGACTTTTATGTCTATATGAGACAAAAAGTACTTTTTCTTCTTTTTATAAAATAAGAATAATGCTTTATTTGTGCAACTTAGGATAAGAGGAAAAGTGAGGGCTTTTTATTTATTAAAAGGGGAGGAAATATTTCTTTTAAATAAATAAAAACTTAGGAGAAAATGGTTAGCCCAAGGAAAATAATTGAAAATGATAAAATAAGATTTGATCAAGGAAATTGATACAATTGATAAGATGTTAATTTTTGAAAATATTGATTCTAAGATTTGATAAATTGAGAAATGGGGCCCAAAGTCTAGGCGACCATTTTAGGGCGCATACATTTGCCCCTCTTTGACTAATGTGTGATCGATCCGGGAACACATGTAGTCAAAGAATGAAGTTGCAATGTGAGATCAATTTGAGATCACAAACAACTCAGATGTGAGATCGATTTGGGATCACATCTGGACAAAACGTAAACAAAGGCCTTTGAATATGAGGTTGTTTCGGGATCACATCCAAAGTAGGAGATAAAAATCTCAAATTTGAGCAAAAGCTCACAGAAAAGATGTCTGAATCAAGAGAATCAAGGATAAAATCCAATAGATACTGCCCCCTCGGAATCAAAATCAAAATCAAGTAGAGGAGAACAACAAATCGATAAAGATTAGGTCAAATCATAATGAAATCATGATTGAAGATAAAAGATGATAGGATAACCATCAAGCAGTGAAGATATGCCCCACTTTGACTGAGAAAGATATAGGATAAAGATGCAGTCAAACGTGAGAAATGAGTGAATTGAATGAAGATGAATGAAAGACTAGAAGTTTGAGAGACATGGGAGATGAAGAAATGAAGATGCCCCAACAAAGATCGAAGGATAAGGCCTCAAAAGATTTAGCCAACTACGTAGAAGAGGGTGAAAATTTGAAATGCAATTTTGACTATCAAGATTAACTCAAATTTCAATTTTGAGTCTGAAAATGGATCTAGGATGTCAAAATTAGGTAGGGGTGCAATTTTTACGCAATTCTAAGGTATTTGAAAAATTAGGTCAAAAAGTCAAAATGCTATAAAAGGGGTAAAAAAAGTCATTTTCAAAATCATTTGACTTTTATTGATTTGAGAATTTTGAAAGCTTAGAGAGAGAAAATGGCCCAGCCAGCAGCAGTGCCCATCCATAGACACCGATTTGAGTGTGCCTGGTTGCATAATCGACCTCCACACTATGGTGCCCTAGTATGTTTTCGAGAAAACTCGCTTATTGGGTTATTTATGATGATTTAATGCATTTAAACACGTTTTTAATTTTTTTTTTTAATTTTCAATTTTTACTTAGGGCGAAAAGTCACGTGACACTTTAGAAGTGTCGCGGCCTTTGAAAAGTATTGTCGTGCGACACTTCGTGGGACAAAATAGTGTCGCATGCACATTGAGTCCAGTGTCGCACGACATAGGACAAAATGGTGCATGCCACTATGCGAAGTGTCACCCAGACAAATACTATTGCACTAGTATATGACAAAGTGTCACACGACACTTAGCCAAAAAAAATAGTGTCGCCCAATAGAAAATTTTTACATGTTTAAGTTTTTGAGAAAAAATAACATGAGTCCTGACAATGTTTGATTTTAAAATGCTTTGTACTGATATTTTACATCCTTCATGATATGCTCTGACATCTGGCTTGGTTTAAATGGCTTGTAGGAGCACTTCCCGGTGCTGTGCATTAGAGCACCGCAGGTGACTGGGTTGAGATTCGTCCGAGATCTAGATGATCCAGGCAAGGCTGACTTGAGGGTGATGGGCTTCCGATATCTATTATGGATGCCCCACATACGAGCTAATCATGGGTTGTTGACTGCTCTGGTCGAGAGATGGCATAGTGAGTACAACACCTTCCATTTGCCTACTAGAGAGGCATCCATCACTTTGGAGGACGTCTACCAGATCCTACGGGTTCTGTGCTACGTAGATCTTGTAAGTATAATCATGGTTATAGATAGTCATAGTTGTAAAGTTTCCATATGATAGAAACTGACATGATTTGTCTATTGGCATAGGTTTACTATGATCAGGATCCCACAGAGGGTAGACAGGAAATACAAGAGATGTTTCAGGATGTTACCATCCTGGATCGGCACGTCAGCTGGGATCGGTTGATGGATGAGTATGGCAGAGACTACCCTGTATCATGCATTGTTGCATCTTTGATCGGACAGGCTCTGATTCTAGACAAGAGTCAGAAGGGCTTCCCACTGGGCTGGGGGAGACTATTAGCAGACTTGGTGGCACATCCACGCAGGATGGCCTGGGGTCCGGCTATCTTAGCGAACATGTATTACGAGCTACATGAGATCATATACAGGGATGGAAGGACTTGGGCTTGCGAGGCTATACTCGCATAGATATGGGTGTGGGAGCACATAGCTGTAGTGCACCCACTAGTGCAGCCTAGGGAGCGTAGATATCCCTACATTCACATATATAGCGGTTTCATCTCCCAGGCACATAGCGGAGATGTTGCATACTACCGCAGGGTATTGGATGAGTTGACCTCCTTCACATGGAGGCCTTATAGGATAGTCGAGGGATGGTCTGAAAGGAGAGAGCTCGACTACATGCTCTATAGTCAACCATTGGTAGGTCGACATTCAGATATTGTCGAGAGATTTGCTATTACTCGAGTGTGGAGGCAGTTTGGTCGGCAACAGAGGGTATCTATGGAGACCACCACACATGCCAGATTTCGGGATGAGGAGGGACAAGGATGGCTGCTAATGCTGGACTACCAGCAGGCAGTACAAGATATGACTGCCATCAAGAGGGAGCCATGGGAGTACCTGCTAGACATGGCAGATGCAGGGATAGATGCAGCATATCGTACTGAGAGGCGGAGGGCCCCATTTCTGAGATTTACTATACCAGATGTACAGGCTGCTGCACAGGGGGGAGACAGAGGGGATGGTGGAGACAGAGGAGGCAGAGGAGAGAGAGTGCTAGAGAGGGGAGAGGGGTCAGGAGCAGGTGGCTGAAAACAACCATGGAGATGGAGGTCAGCTACTCCGGAGGATGAGGTGAGACCAGCTTGCCGACAGGCAAGGGATCAGCAGGATCAGCATGCAGGAGGAGAGGATCTCAAGGCGAGGATACAGGCCCTTGAGATGGAGATACAACAGCTAAGGATCACCATAGCCATGAGAGAGCAGTAGCTCATAGATCAACGGGCTGAGACTGAGCGACGGGAGAGGCAGCTAGAGGTTGCCTTAGCAGAGAGGCAGAGAGAGGTAGCGCGGGCGACATACTACCATGGATTGTATATACATGTAGTCCCCACAGATCAAAGAGCGCCTTCCTACTCAGCAGTAGTAGGTAGATCAGATGTAGTACATGTCGCCGCACCACCTCCTCCACCACTAGGTCCCAGGGATGGTGGCAGTGAGTCCTAGGTTTAGGTTTAGATGTTTTGTTCATATCATGAGACATTGATCCAGATTTTGGGATCTCATATTGTACATTGTACTATATCATTCATATATATATGAGATTATTGGATTTTTGATCTATCTTGTGTATCAGTCTCACTTGTGATGGATGTATCAGTTTATATATTGTCTTGTTATTTTGCTCAAAAATGTATATGTTAAATGATCATGTATATAGATGTATGTTTAATCCTCATGTGTATGATGCAGTCTTATGTTTCTGAAAATGACATCTCTTAGGATAGAGATATGATGATGTGATTAACCCCTTATGATGATAGGAATAGGATGTGATGAAAAAGACAAGGAGTGAAAGACATGATCGAGAAAGGAAAGAAAGGAAATGAGCGCAGTTGACTAATAGGTCCATGAAAGATGAAAATGAGAGCTCTCTCCATATGCAAAGTGAAAAACTAAGCTAAAGATGAACCTAAAATGCAAGCTACTATGCAAAGTGGTTGACTTGCAAGGTCACAACGCTTATAGACATCTAATTATCATCATCGAGCATTATTGGTAGTGTCGTAAGATCATACAATGCACACTAGCATAACTATGTGAATATGAATATGATCTTTATCAAATAGAAATGTGGAAATCCCACGTAGGCATCAAAGACATGTAGGTCAAGATGACTAGTGCAGTGAGATCACCTAAGTTTGATATGGCGAGATTAGGCTTGTATCAAGACACATGAAAGTCAGGATAACTAGAAGCATGCACTCGGATAATAGTCAAGGATAATATCCAATAGGTCCTCAATGTCAAGTGGATCAAGCATAAATGCTAATGACAATAAGGATTAACAAGATATACCCACAAACAGATAAAGAAAGAAAACATGTTCTCATTCCTTCAGTCTTCTAGCTATGCATCATCGAAAACTGCTCAGGGAGAAAACACTCATCAAAGAAATCCTCATAGACAACACACAAAGAAAAATAAAGCCAACATATCTCAGCGAGTTGATTGTTTTGTGTGCGTGTGTATGTCATAGAGTCAAACTCTGAGTATCACATCTGCCAGTGGAAAAATATCATATCATACTAGACTACGGGGTAAGACATCTGATAACACTTGACGCTAGGGTAGTGTTGAAAAACATTGTTGGGGTGGTGTTGAAAAACACATGTTGTGAAATGCCCCCAAGAGACAAACGCAACCTAAAAAGACCTATGCTAATAGTTATGCCCCCTAGACAAAGACAAGGACCAATTCTAGACCAAGTCAAATAAGGTCAAGACATGATGGAGAAAGGTTCAGTGTCAAGGATGCATGCTAAAAGACAAGGGTGCAAAGGCCTCAAGTAGCGCCTGTTTCCAGGTTTTCACTACTTGGAATATTTTTAATTTTTCTCCTTTTTTTTTTGTATTTTTGCTACCAGGGCACCTGTTTCCAGGTTTTCACCAAGGCACTTTTTCTATTTTTTTTGAATTTTTTGCATTTTTAAATTTTTTTGTATTTTTTTCAGGACTTTATATGTTTTTTAGGATTTTTTTAGCATCATATATGAATTTTTTTTGGTTATTTTTCAGGATCATAAATATGTACAAAGGATGCCCCCAGACAGAAATAGGCATCAAGGATAGAACTTCTTGAGGTGCAAAACATTGATAGGATCAGGGAGTTGTTCTCCCTCTTCATCAGTTAACAAGTAAGCACCTATCCCAAAAGCAACAGTGATGACATATGGACCAAGCCAATTAGGTTCAAATTTACCCTTCTGTTCTCGATTCTGTTGATTCTTTGGATTCTCATGTAAGACAAGATCTCCCACTTGAAATTCCCTAGGGCAAACCTTCTTGTTGAATGCTTTGGACATGTGTTTTTGATAGACCCTCATATGATCAAATGACGCTTTGCGCCTCTCATTTACAAGTTCTAATTCCTATAATCTCATGGCACGGTAATCTTCATCTGTTACTAGACCTTTGAGAGAGACTCTGAGTGAAGGGATCTCTACCTCTAAAGGTAACACTGCTTCAACACCATAAGTAAGGGCAAAAGGAGTAGCCCCTGTTGGAGTACGAATACTCGTTCTATAGGCCCATAAAGTCAGATTTATCTATAAATGCCAATCTCTACCATTCTTATGAACTGTTCTATGAAGAATCTTTAGAATGGTTTTATTTGAAGCCTCTGCTTGCCCATTTCCTTGCGGGAAGTAAATGGAGGACCAATGTTGTTTTATCTTGAACTTTTTGCAGAGATGTTTAAGGTCCTTGTTTTTAAACTGACCTCCATTGTCAGTGATGATTTCAGAGGGTACTCCAAACTGACAAATGATATGATTCAGGATGAACCATGAAACCATCTTGCTTGAGGCAACAGAAAGTGGGACAACTTCTACCCATTTTGTGAAATAATCAGTAGCCATGATAATGAATTTATGTCCACCTGATGAGTTGGGATGAATTTGCCCAAAAAGGTCAAAGGCCTAGCGCTGAAATGGCCAATGAGAAATAGAAGGAATAAGCTCCCTACTTGGAGCATGAATCATGTTTCCATGTTTCTGACACTTTTCACATGATTTGGCAAAAGCTATAGAATCCATCTGCATTGTGGGCCAATAGTACCCCGCCCTAAGCAACCTTCGAGCCATGGCAAGACCATTGGAATGTCCTCCACAAATGCCCTCGTGGATGTCAACTAACACTCAGTCGGACTCATCCTTTTCCAAGCACCTAAGAAGTGTCCCATCTAAACCCCTCCTATATAAATCACTAGAGATAAGGGTATGGCGAGAGGCGTTACGGACACGGTTTCTTCTTTCTGAGTGATTAAAGGTTTTGAGAATGGTGCCATCACGAAGGTATGGATAGATAGCACCATAACGGGAAGACTCGTGACCGACCAAGGTGCAGATGACATGGCTTTCAAAGGAGTCAAATATGGGATGGCGTAGCTCTTCCACCAGGAATTCAAATCTTGACTCATGTTGTTCCAATTGAAGGAGTGAAGCCAATGTAGCCATAGCATCTACAACCTTATTTTCTATTCTAGGGATCTGTTGAAATGTTACAAATGTGAAATAGTGTCGCAATGAATCAACCATCTTCTTATAAGGGATCAGCTTGTCATCCTTAGTTTGGTATTCTTCATTTACTTGGTTGATAATCAGTTGCAAATCCCCAAAGACATGCAGCTTTGTAATTCCCCATTCGATGGCCATTTTCAATCCATTAGTTAAGGCTTCATATTCAGCAATGTTGTTTGTGCATGGGAACAATAATTTATAGAATTTTGGAATAGTATACCCATGAGGGGAAACAAACAACAGTCCAGCTCCTGATCCATTTTTCATATTTGAACCATCAAAGAACATCTTCCAAGTTCTTGCAGTCATGTACATGATGTGCTCATGTGGGAATTCAACTTGCATTGGTGTTTTGTCTTTTATTAGAAAATCAGCGAGTTGATCTACAATAGCTTGTCCTTTTATGGCTTTATGCTCAACATACACAATGTCAAATTCTAAAAGAATCATCATCCATTTAACAAGTCTACCCGTGAGAGCAGCCTTACCAAGCAAGTATTTGAGAGGATCAATTTTAACTATGAGGTGTATTGTATGTGCAAGCATGTAGTGACGCAACTTTTGGGAAGCAAAGACCACAACAAGGCAAGATTTTTCAATACTAGTATAATTGACCTCATAGGAGACAAGTGTACGGCTGATGTAGTAAATGGCTCTTTCTTTCCCAGTATCATCAAGTTGAGCCAACAGTGCCCCCAGAGAAGATTTTGTCACTGATATATACAAAATCAATGGTTTTCCTGGGATAGGAGGCATTAAAATTGGGGGATTAGCCAAGTACTATTTTATTTGGTCTAGGCTCTTTTGGCAATCCTCATTCTAGGTACATGAGACTCCCTTATGCAATGTCTTATTGAATGGTTGTGCTCTATTTGCAAGCTGTGAAATGAACCTCCATATAGATTGGAGTCATCCTTGGAGACTTCTCATTTGAATAATGTTCGTAGAAGGCTGCATATCTAATATCGCTTGAACCTTTTCAGGATCCACCTCTATTTCTTTGGCTGAAATTATGAATCCTAGAAGTTTACTTGAGGTAACCCCAAATGCACACTTTTTTGGATTCAATCTTAATTGAAATTGTTCCATTCGATCTAGAATTACTTCCAAATATTTGAGGTGTGTATCCCTTTTCTTAGATTTAGCCAAGGTATCATCCACATAATCTTCCATATTTTTATGCATCATGTCATGAAAGATTGTTGTCATAGCTCTTTGATATGTAGCTCCTGCATTTTTCAATCCAAATGGCATAACGTTCCAACAATAGGTTCCCCATGCACATGTGAAGGCTATCTTTTCTTGATCTTCAGGAGCTATTTTTATTTGGTTATATCCAGAGAAACCATCCATTAAAGAGTATATTTCATAGCCCGCAGTCATATCCACTATCATATCTATATTAGGGAGTGGAAAGTCATCCTTTGGGCAAGCTTTGTTAAGGTCTCTAAAGTCTGTGCATACATGAATGGACCCATCATGTTTTGAAACTGGAACAATATTGGAGATCCATTCGGCATAGTCAATAGCTCTAATAAATCCTGCTCCTAAGAGCTTTTCTAATTCAGCCTTAACAAGGAGAGCTATGTGAGGATGCATTTTCCTCAACTTTTGTTTTACTAGTTTAATTCCTAGAGCTATAGATAGATGATGCATAATAAGATTAGTGTCAAGCCCTGGCATATCTGAATATGTCCAAGCAAAATTGATTTTCTTGTTCTGTAAGAATCTTGTATATGCCTCTTTTTCTTGTTTTGATAGAGACTGAGCTAGATGAATCATTTGTCGAGCCTCCTTCGTATTCAAAATCACTGGTTGTGTAGGCTCAATGAGAATTGATGATCTATCCTGAAAATAACTCGACAAGTTATTAAGTACCCCATCCTTAGGTGCCTCAAAGAGGTTTTCACCTTTAGATACATCTTTTATTTTTACTATTTTGGGTTCTGACACCGCCATAAAGTGGTTTTCGCCATCAGAACCATCTCTTTTCTTTTTCTTTTATTTTATTTTATGACTGAGGTACTTAATATCAGGCTTCGTCATACTTGTTGTGGGCTCGCTAGTGGAAGAGACTACGGGTTTAAGAGCATTTAAATAACAAGCTATCTCGTAGTCATTATGGAAAGTAAGGAGCTGAGGCTCTTGATAAAGCTGTGACCAGTCAATCAGATGGCGGTGTACAAGGGGGAGGTCAATGACCCGTTCAATATTATTGATATGGTAGGTATTATCTCTAGTGATCATATAGTTAGGATTCATCAAGTCTCCCTCTAAGGTACCTGAATTAGGGTTTGTCTCCCCAAATGAAGTATCGTCCACTAAGGCAATTCGAGGAATCCAATCCTCTAGCCCTACACTAGACTCGTTAGCTACCTCGGGTTGGGACTCAAATGTGTGGACAACAACAATGTCCAGATCAATAGTGGAATAATCTGAGAGGGTCTCCCACTCATACTCATGCGAGTCTGTGTTGGAATCCTTGCTGGGATGTTTGCACCAACCATATTCTTTAGGCCTCAAGGTAGAGGCACCTGGGTCACCGAGGGTGAAACCTTCTTGGATATCATTTTGAGATTGAGTAGATTCTTCACCATGAGTTGTAATAGAGGATTGTTCCTGTTCAAAACTGGTTGGATCAATTGTGGAAGCATCTAGGTCTCCCCAAAGGAGATTAGTGGAAGGGATCCAATCTTCACACTCATCTTGCTGGTTCTGCAAATTCGGCACATAATTAGACTCATCGTCACTATCCGTCGCAACTAGGATAGGAGTAGCTTTTTCATTTTTGCTTTCAAAACCTAGGCCCACTGTTGTTTTAATTCTCCGGCCAAAGAGAGAATGATCAAGAGGTTCCGCTTTAGCATCTAACCTATGACTGAGAGGCCCATGACCTAGGTAGCCCATGTTTTTAACCAGAGTATATCCTCTCCCATAGGTCTTAGGAGAAGGTGCAAAATTCTCATTATGTTGGTATTTTTCTTCTCTGTAAATCCAATCTCTGACGACTACTTCCTCTTTCTCTTCCTGAATAGGCACTGAGGACTCTACAGATTTCCCAAACAAAGTCATGGCGGAGGAAGAAGGTTTCCTCTCGAGTGAAGGTTTTCCATAAGACCTAGGCGAGATTGGCATTTTTATGAAGGAATCCATTTTGTAATCTCCCATGCCAAGGTCAGCGGACTTAAATTTATTCTTACACTGCTCAAGAGTAGCATCAAAATTGTCAGCTTCTCTATTTAAGGGAACATGTGAACCAGCTGAAACTGCATTGACAGATAATGTGCTATCCCTTGGTATGCAAACTTCAACACCATTGTAAGGGAATTTAACACATTGATGGTAGGTAGACGACACCACTTGCATGTCATGAATCCATGGTCTACCTAACAAAATATTGTATGCCAAAGGTTCGACATCAACAATCTGAAACAAAATGTCCTTTTCCACAGGACCAATTCTGACAGGAAGAACGACCAATCCTTTAGAGCTTCACTCTGCTTCATCATAGGCCTTGATGGTGATCTTCTTCCTAGTGTCAATAATTTGCTCGGAATATCCCAAGGCTTTCAGTAGACTCAAAGAGCAAATATTAAGCCTGACACCCCCATCTATCAACACGCGCCTGACACGGGTTTTATAGATCATGACTTCAATATGGAGGGCCAAGTTATGCGGGTGACTTAGTGCTTTGTCATCTTCTTCAAAAAATGTAAGGTAATGAGGGCTAGCAAGGTGACTAACCATGTTTTGGAATTGGTCAACATCTATGTCATTAGGGACACTGGCTGCTCGCAAGGCATCCTCAAGAACACGCCTGTGTTTAGGAGATAAATCAAGGAGCTCAAAAATAGAAATCTGTGCTGGCATTCTCTGTAATTGATTGACGAGGTTATAACTTACATCCAGACCAACAACAGACTTAGGAGGAACACTCTTTGACACTGGTTGTTTTGACTTGCTAGAATTAGGATCCCGAATGACAACAGGACCTTGGGACTGACTCCTAGTGACAGCATTAAGAAGTTGAGACAATCCTTGAGAACGAGGGCCTCTAAGCACCACAATGGGTCCTTCATAAAAAATGGGGGACGAGTTTGCTTTATAACCATAGGGATCTCTCCCAGTGATCGCATTGACATCATTGTCCACAAATTCGAGCATATTAATGACATTTTCAACGGTTGCATAAGTGTAGTTGATAGCGGCCTTGCCATTCTTACTCTTAGAGTTCTCTCCTTTTTCATATTTGGGCAAGGGTTCTTTAAAAGCTTTATGGTCAACGTTTGTGGTCAACCCATCAACTTGCAATCTTCCACTTTCAATAAGATCTTGGACAAGATGCTTAAGTCAAACAATTTTTTATATCGTGTCCAATTCCATTGTGAAAGACACAAAAAGCCTTCTCATTCCACCAATGAGGCTTAGGATCTGGTATGCGGTGCTTGGCAGGATCTTGAGGTTGTGCCAAATTATGAGCAATTAACATCTTGAAAATGTCTGCACATGAGTCCCCAAGCTTGGTAAATTGTCTCTTTTCTGTTTTAGGTCTCCCTTGATACTTGGGTTTATTCTCTTGTTGTTCTGAAGATGTTTGCAGCTTCATGGCTTGGACTGCGTTAGAGAGATTAAGAACTCCTTCATTCTTAGGTTGTGATGAGTCAACAACCCCATCATTAACCACTTGCTTATTCTTATTCCAATAAGAGTTCTTTTTGTCCTTATTACCATTATGATTGTTGTTTTGGCCATTGTTGTTATTAGTTGTTTTTGCCAAAATGCCTTGTTCTTTTAGGACATCTTCTATATGATATGCAGTCTCTACCATGGTATCAAAAGAGCTAAAAACCATTTTCCTCACTTCATACCTTAGCTCTGGTATTAAATTGCTCACAATTATGTCTATTCTTTCTTCCTTAGGAATCATTCTATGATACTTCGAGCACAACCGTCTCCACCTTTGCAAGAAGGTGACAAAAGGTTCTCCTTGATTTTGTTTGAGTTTGCACAAATCAAGCATTGTAACTGACCTTGATAGATTTTAAGCAAAATGTTGGACAAATCTTTGAACAAGTTCTTTAAACGTCTTCACTAGAGGAGTAAGGTTGGTGAACCACTCCATAGCTTGACCTTTTAGACACCTTGGGAATAATCTCATTAAATAGGAGTCTTCATGATGAAAAGCAAAGCTTGTTATGTAAAATTGTCTAACATTGTCATGAGGGTCACCAATACCATCATATTTTTCATAAGTTGGGAACTCAACCTTCTTAGGAAATTCAATCATCACCACACTTTTGTCTATAGGGTTGGGACATATGGAGTCTAAATTGAATGTACTCTTAGGAGCTCTCATTTTCTCTATATCCCTTTGCATTTGCATGATCACTTCGTTGGTTGAAGGATTTTGTTTTTTAATCTTTTGGTGCACATCAAAATCATATGGGACCTTAGCACATTTGTTGATGAGAATTTCTAGGAACTGATCCTTGTTTTGCTCCACATATCTTTCTACATATGCTTGAAAAGATGGTTCTTGCTACATAGTCATAAAATCCATATGATCAAAGTTGGCATAACTTCCTCCATGTTGAGAGCCATAATGAGCTTGTTGGGAGGGTTGTCTTGAATATCTAGGAGGTGATTGTCTCCTATGATGGTTATGTCGAGAAGTCCTTCTTCCTCTAGGACTAGGTGATCTCGAAGGAGTCCTTGACCTTCTCCTGGTCCTTGGACTTGTTGAGGGAGTAGATGGTGGAGAGTTGGTTCCACTGTGGGTACCCCTATTGTTGAATTAATTATGAAGTTGTTGCGCTAGGAGCCTATCTTGTTCTTCTTGTGCGGCTCTTCTCCTTATGTCTAGCAAAGCTCGTTCCTCATCCTCCAATTGTTTGAACCTTTCTTTCTTAGCAGCTTGTTCATCTAAGAAAGCTTGTTTTTCTCTTTCAATCCTCTTTAACCTATCACTTGTATATTGTGAGGCATCTCTAAGAGGAGAAGACTTTCTTGAATGTCTGAATATATTAGCTGCATTGATGTGAGCATCACTTGACTCGTTGTTTTGGTTATCGGGTTGTGACCATGCATCCGGGTGAGCTTTCCTATAGTGTTTCTCTGCTCGTTGGTGAGCATCCAAATACCTATCATTGATAGGAGGTGATCCAGGTGGACTATCAAAAGAAGACCTAGCAGACATCGTGTCACCCCTATGTCGTTGAAAAATGTCATTAAGAGTTTGATTCATTGCTTCCCTTTATTCTCTTGTGAAAGTATAACTCATATCCATATTCGATGAAAGTGGTGCCACAGAGGTACTCACTTCATTAGGATTACTCTTTGGATTGAAATAGACCTCAGACTCACTCTTTGGGGATTGGTCAAAAATAGGTTCCTTTCCCTTTCGTTGTTGACGAGTCTTAACTAAGGGTAATTGATTGAAGACAACCGGGGGTTGCTTCCCTTGATTTACTTAGTACCGAGTTGTAATTGACATGAAAGAAAAAGATTCTTAATGATAAGGCGACCTCACAAAGTGTCAACACTAAACTAGGATAATTGAAGTTCTCTAATGTCCAAAAAGAGATGGAAAGATAGAAATAAAAGGGGCTTTACCAACACTGTCAAAGAGGTGCCTGAAATCAAAGGATGAATATCCTTGCACTTTTGAATCAGGAGGTTGGACTAGGCCAAAATATAATTGAATTTGAGATTTGGTGAAAATGATTTGGACAAAAGGAGCACTAAAATTCTCCAAGAATGTAGCTAACAATTCTAGAGATGTTCTTTTTCAACAAGAATAGTCTTCTAACTTGGCAATCTTTCCCAAGGTGATGTTGTAAATGAAATGATACTAACCCTAGAGGGCTAAAACCAGAAACTCAAGGTCAAAACAGGCTTGCAGCGGCAAGATAAGTAACCTTCCTAAAGACCCAACCAACTAAAAGCAAGTGAAACCATGTATACAACAGCAAAATCTCAAGCGACAGTCTCCAGGCAAATAACGCGCCACTTTAAGGTCAGGTGCCACTTCGCGTAATGTCACGTGACACAGTCTAGGCAGACAGAGCGATAATTTCCAAGTAAGAGAGGCGATAGTGTTTCTGGGGTGAACTGGCGCATGACAGTTCTCAGAACAGGGGGTGACAGTCTTTCAGTGTTGCACGACTCTTTGACCAGTGAGTGTCAAAATCTCAATTTTAAGGCTTGTTCGTTCAAAATTTTCAGTCCGAGGGTTGATTTTTTGATTCCAATCACAATGACAGCAGTAACTTGACAGGTTTGCAAACAGTATGGGATCAAACATATTTCTAAGAACTTAGAACAAGGGCAAAAACAACCTTGCCAAGACAAACAATTGTGATATCGAAAATGGAAAAACACCCTATGAATGCTACCGATTGTTTGAATGTTGAGAACGTTTACATTGGTATAGCATAATCGAAAGCACTTCAAGCAATATCTATCCTAAAAGGTCAAGGCTCAGTACTTAACAATTTGGCCCACACTTGATGCTCCCTTGCCTCACACAAAGTGGTTGCCCACAATAGATATTGGCTTTGTCGTGGAAGTGCCAAAGACACAACCAAAGGAACACAGATGGTGGGTAATCTTGGGGTGATCCAGGTTATTCCACTAAGATCAATCCTTGCACCAAGAAGCTAAGTGACAAAATAGGGTGACTTATATCTAATGGTTCTTAGCAAGGGCTTCCGTTCATAGCACCCCTCTTACTCCTCATAAAGGACTAGGACCTCGCGGCCTCAAGAGTACCTTAAACATTCTTGCTTGACATTTTTCTTATGGTCACAATCCCACAAGTACTCACATCAAGCGAAGACAAGCACTACGTCTACCAAGATTTTGTGTCCTCGATAGCCTTGAGATTATAGTAGGTTGGAATAGCTCGGTATTAGCTTGTCCCCACTTGGGTCATTCCTTTTGATTGCTCAAAAGCATGCCCGCTAAAAGATTCTAACAATCTAAACAAAAATGGATCAACTTATGTGATTCAAAGATTTTATTTCCCCACAAGGGTGAAGAGCATACTCCCCTTATCCCAAAGCTTTCTCCTAAACACACCAAGCAAAGTTCAATTACCCTCTTGCTTCCAAAATCCTAAGATGGGTCAAGATTTTCTAGTTCACCACAAGGGTGAAGAGCATACTTCTCCTACCACCTCAAAATTCTTTCCACAAGATATTAAGTGCCTATGAAATGAAACAACTAGTATATGCCGCACTCAATCAATAAAGAAAGCAATTAAACAAGCACTTGATTTATTTTCTTATGCTTTGGGCAGCCCTACAAAACTCGTTAGCAGCCCTTTTAGCATGCAATGTATCAAATTTTTTTTCAAGCAAGAGTACCTACAAAGCAACTTGTTAGCTTCACAATGGTTAGAACAATCCTAAAATCCAATTAGCTCCAAGCAATCCACTATCAAAAAGTATTTAAAGCACTAAAGGTGGAACACTTAACCCTTCAAGTGAATGTGAAGCGAGTCCAAAAGTGGAACATTTAACTCTTCAAGTGAATGTGAAGTGAGTCCAAAAGTGGAACATTTAACTCTTTAAGTGAATGTGAAGTGAGTCCACAAGGTGGAACATTTAACTCCTCACACAAACTCAAAGTGAGTCTAAAAGTGGAACATTTAACTCTTCACACAAACTCAAAGTGAGTCCAAAAGTGAAACATTTAACTCCTCACACAAACTCGAAGTGAGTCCAAAAGTGGAACATTTAATTTCTCACACAAACTCGAAGTGAGTCCAAAAATGGAACATTTAACTCCTCACACAAATTCGAAGTGAGTCCAAAAGTGAAACATTTAACTCCTCACACAAACTTAAAGTGAGTTCACACCTTAGAAAACTAATGAGATCAAGAAAGCATAAAAGAGAGAACTTTGTGGAACATTTAATGCTCTTTTCAAGTAGACCCCTCCCCCATGTATGAATGCTGACCTTGCACCCAAAGGGCAAATAACGAGGGGTGATTAGAAATAAACGAGTCTAACACCCAATTTAGCTAACAAGCTCAATCAAAAGTAATTTAAAGTTGCTTATCAACACTACCCACAAATGAAAAAGGGGTTGAATCAATGAAATATTTAACTTTCCAAGCAAACATAGGGTGAGTCCAAAAAGTGGAATATTTAACCCCCTATGCAAACAAGGAATGAATCCATGCCCTCAATCACTCAAATGAGATGTTTGATATTGGAAACCAAAGAGCATTCACAAACTATCAAAAGCAAATCTATGTTCTTTTATTAACCCAAAAGAGATGTGCCTATGAAAGCAAGTAAACCAACTGAAATATGGAAATGCAATCTATTTAGCTACAACAAATCAAACCAACAAACAAATCAATCTAAACTCGGCTAAAAGGGTCTGAAAAACTCACTGTCAAGTACAGGCGACAATACAATCACCAAAACTGTCGTGCACCACTTCTCTGTATACTGGTGCGACAATTCTTCCCGGGGCAACAGACTCCAAAACCTGCAGGCAACAGAACACAGCAAACAGGGTGACAATTTTTGACAAAAAGAGCGACACTATTAACCGGTGAAGTGTCGTGCTGTCATACAACAGATTGTCGCATGACACTGGTGAAAAGTGTCACATGACACTCTGAGACAGAAAAACCAGAGACCGAAAACAGTGCTAAAAATTGATGAAAAATTAACGAAAATTGATGAAAATGCAGAAAATGAAAGGATAAAGCTAATGTCTTGCCTCACGGTGGACGCAAAAAATGTACACACAAAAGTAGTGCACTTCTATGAATCTTTACAATCAAGAACACTCAAGAATGAGGCCTCAAAAATCAATTCATAGCTCTTTATGTATGAAGTTGCAAGATGTAAAGTTGCTCAACCACACAATGAGAGATTCAAGTGAAGACAAGGGCAAGAGTGCCAATATCCCTAAAGAATCAAATGAAAATGCAATGCAAGTAAACTAAGAATGAAAATGCAAGCTAAGTTAAATGATAACAATGCAATGCTTGAAAGGAAATTTAATCTATGAAAGGAAAATGCAAACTATACTATGAAAATGAAATTACAAGTGTTACAATCTCTCCTAATAAAGCTATGTGAGATTAATCTATTGCATAAAAGAAATCTATACTAAGAATGACATGATTATGCAACTAAGAAAACAAACTAAATGAGATGCAAAAACAATGTCTTCAAAGTTTGAATGCAAAAATATCTTCAAAGAGCTCTAAATGACCTAGAAAACCTTCAACATAACATTAGCATAAAACATGAATGGATGCCAAATGAAGAGGAGAACTCTCCTTTTATAAGAAATGAGGTGAAATGGACCATTGAGATTAAGAGGCAAAAGACTTAATCAATGATGAAGAAAAATAGAGGCTTGATCCTTGTGCACAAATATCATTCAATGAGAAAATAAGAGTTGATTTTTGTGTCTATATGAAACAAAAAATACTTTTTCTTCTTTTTATAAAATAAGAATAATGCTTTATTTGTGCAACTTAGGATAAGAGGAAAAGTGAGGGCTTTTTATTTATTAAAAGGGGAGGAAATATTCCTTTTAAATAAATAAAAACTTAGGATAAAATGGTTAGCTCAAGGAAAATAATCGAAAATGATAAAATATGATTTGATCAAGGAAATCGATATAATTGATAAGATGTTAATTTTTGAAAATATTGATTCGGAAATTTGATAAATTGAGAAATGGGGCCCAAAGTCTAGGGGACCATTTTAGGGTGCATATAAGTATGCCCACGTAAATTTTGTATAAAGACAAGACCTATGGTCCCGGGCTAGGCTGGAGGTTTTCTCTACCTCACTCTTTCCTACCAGTGCCTGCAGCGAGCGGGGTCACGATGTAAAACAATTATTTACATTAATAAAAAAATTTCAAAATTTCGGCCTTTTATCAAAAAAAAAATAATTTTTTTTTCTAATTTTAGTTACTAAATTTTTAGCAACAACTTGTTTCTTTATAATATCATAAAATCTTATATATACTCTTTTACCTTAAAAAAATTAAAAAAATATTTATATTTATCTAAGAATTATAAATCTGGTTTGCTTTGTGAACAACCAAATAAGTTAAAAAGTAAAATGACAAAAATAAATGGCCCAAAATAAATTAACGGTCCTAATGCGTGTCTGGTCTTATTTCCTACACCTTACATGCATCATGCATGTATATACATGTGCCTTTCTATGCATCATGCATGTATATACATGTGCCTTTTTATGTTTTCGCCAGTTTTAATAAATATTTTTTAAACTTTTAGTTCATTGTTAAGTCTTTGTTCCTAATATTCTATGTTTTTGCCAGTTTTAATAAATATTTTTTAAACTTTTAGTTCATTGTTAACTCTCTGTTCCTAATATTCTATGTTTTTGCCAATTTTAATAAATTTTTTTTAAACTCTTAGTTCATTGTTAACTCTCTGTTCCCAATATTACACACCGCAAAAACTCTAAGGTACTGTCTGGAAAATTGCAAAAAAATAAAATTGCTTCCTAATTTTTGTAGGCTGAATTCGAAAGAAAACCAAATATACACAAAATTTTGAAAAATATTTAGATTGAAGAAGGGGGAGGAGCGGCTCTGTTCACAAATTTGGGGGTTGTAGGCGGAATCGGTTCTTCAGGCACAAGATTACAATCATCAAATCACTTCTCTACAGCAGCAATTGGCCCAAATGCAAGGTCTTGTTGCACAATTTCAATGTAATCATTAATAATGATTTTGGTACAAAATTTGTTTGTGCAAAATGAAAAACGGATATGTAAATTTTGTATGTACAAAACAGAATAAATGAAGCAACGACATTGTTGTGTAAATCACATTAATTTCTTTTGTCAAAATACAGATTTTAAGATATTTTTTCGAAGATCTATATTCAAATGAAAGGAAAGTTTTAAATGAAAGAAAAGTTTTTTTGAATGTTGTGTAGTAGATTAGATTTAGATCCACATAAGTATCAATTTCATGAAATCATAAAATCTTATTTCTGATTATGGCATGTTTCTTTGCATACAAAACGTTGAAATTTCAGAAAGTTTGCATCACGGATCGCGCTTACAAGAACAGGGCTTTCTGCACCATTATTCGTATTCATCATCTTATTAAATTTATTTGGGACAGAGTTTGATTATATCTCTCATACCCGCGCGAGAATAGGGGTTTTCAGCGGTCCCTCCACAGGAGAATGTTGTTGGAAGGATCTAAACAGAGGCTTGTGCTGGAAAACGGTTTTCCTTTAGAGGGTCACAAACGTCTTTCCAAGGTTGTTAAAACACCTTTGCAGCTTTGATTTGTTTCCTGCAAGGGCACATTCCAGTTCAGAAGCAAGAAGACAAACGGAAGAGACAAATTGCAAACAGCACGGCACTAAAACAATACACGGAATTTAGGGCATGGCTCACACCTGTTGTGATGGAGCCTTCGAAACGGGTGTGGTATTGTCGTCACGATGATGGCTTTCATATTTCTAGGGCATCGTAATGGCGGTCGCAGTGAATTCCCAGGGTTATCTCTTTCCCCAAGCATTTCGGTGAGTCATGAAAATTTGCCACAGTGAGAAGGCGGTGCCTTGTGGAAGGAGCTCTGTGTCCAGAGAATCCGATTGCTCCACTATAAACAGCTCACTGTCTCTCAACACCGCGCAGGAAATGTGCACCAAGGCGGTTCCCTACAAGCAGCCCTGTGGCTGTTCTCCGTAGAGACATTTCATTTGCCCTGCATTCAATCCGAACAATATTCTTGTTTGACTATTGCATTTTCCATTTACAGATGCGACATGTAAAGTGGCTAAAATAAACGGACGAGATGATTTCAATGGTAGTCATTCTTCCTCTATGAATCCTCACCATTGGATGCAAATTTTTGCCCAAGCCCTTTCAAATGGAAACGCCTACGGCGTAAAAATAGATTTTACTAAATAAATTCTAGTAGAGTTGTTTGACCATATGATTTTTTTTTTCTAAGAAATAAATTATAGTGGAAAGATGAATTTACTAATCAAGTGTTCCAATGTAAAAAAGGTTTGATGTGCTAGTCATCCATTTGCATATCCAGGGTTTGATGATGTGAAAGAGCAGGTTTGGATTTCACAAGGCCAAGGACGATTATCAGATCCATGGAAGGAATACAGAGCTTCCTTCCAGATATTACAGCAAGCTACGATAGAAAACTACGGTGCGAGGAAGAAACCCTTGCGTGGCTCTCAAGCTTATCAATTCGATAAAAAACAAGCAATGGAGGACAATCATACATAAGAAACGGGGAGGACAGAGCTGCTAAGAATGATATTCAATGGTATAATTGCCTTGGCTTACCCTTTCTCATATTCTGTGCAGCCAAAAACAGAAGAATCACCGGCAGAGCATAAAAAGCGTGAGGCAAAATTGAAAGAAGACCTACAGTTAAAGCATAAAATTCTGAAGCAATACAACCACATTTTGGGATTTTGCCATGATTTTCAAATTTGGTGGGTTTGCAGAGTTTTCAATCATACAGAATGTTCTCAGTACTCAGAAATCCTTGCGTGGCACTTCACTCCAGAGACTCTGAGGCTTGATCACAATACAACCTCGATCAGCGTCCATTCTTGTCAATTCGATATCCTAACTGATCTTCTATTTCTTGAGAATCAGGTCCCCATAGTCCTCCAAGGAAATGGATGACAAGCACACAGAAGAAACGGCGAGAAAAAAGCTGCTTGGATTGCTGCCAAATGCACAGATTGCTTTGGACTCTGTATCCTGGTATGTCAGAAGGGCCTTGTTTTTTCCCTTTTCTATTTTCCAAATAGTGTTATAGGTAGGCATTTATCATAGTGGGCTTAGTTTTAAATTCGATTCGTAATGTTTGTGCCATCGCGCTCAATCTGCAGCATGAATTATTTGAATTGGGACATAATGATAATGTGGGGCCTCAGCGCAGCAACAAGCACAGAGAAACAGGTCCCCATTGTCGTCCTCCTTGGGACTTAACGATAATGTTGGACAAGCACACAGAAGAAACAGTGAGGACAGAGGTGCTTAGAATGATGTTGTTTAATATAATTGCCTTGGCTCACCCTTTCTCATACTCTGCAGCCAAAAACATGAGAATCACCAACATAGCATAACGAGCGCTAGACAAATTTGAAAGAAGCCCAACAGACTAAAGCAAAAATTCTTAAGCAATATAGCCACATTTAGGGATGTTCATAACTTCATATACACCAACTGAGGACCACCATCATCATAAGCTTCGTGCTCTTCTTCTGGATATCTGATGCTACAGATTTGATCTTCAGGAACCTCATGGCTGTGGACGTCTGCCAAGAAAAGAACTCACTCTGACTTCAGAGTATGTGTTTCTGATGAACAGTTTGATCCAGTCTAAAAAGGACGTGGCTCTGCTGAACATGGTGATAAACATGAAGACTCTGCAAAAGAGCTGGGAAGAATCTTCCATAAGCCAGTATGGTTGTGATTCTAATTTCCTTTTTATTGTATTCTATATTTGTTCTTCCACAAGGCCAGGTATGGTTGCAATTCTACCGTATTCTATATTTGTTCTTCTACCTTTTCTGAACATAATGGTTATATTCATTCCTATATCTCAGATGCAGGTCTATCTGATCTCGACTTCTATAAATTATTATCTACTTTAATCCGTGGTTACATTTGGTTGCAATTTATTCAAACATATCTTCTCTATATAGATGTCACTTATTACATTCAGGAATATTACAAATTTGGAAAACTATCATCTAATTCCTTTGTGTCAATGTCATTGTGTTCTGCTACCTCCACATTTTTTGATCTTAATTTTTTTTAACTCATCTTTGGATAATATCAGTTAAATTCTTGATTGGTTTTCATTTTTAATTCATTATGAATGCTCCTTGTATGATTATGCAAAAAATTGTGAATGCTTCAAAAACATTACATGCCTTAAATCTGTTATTCCCTTTGTCTCTATTTATTAATCTTCCATTTCTTTCATTGTAATACTCAAAAAAGCATTGCACCACATAGCCACAGCCTTTACATAACATAGGCCATGATTATTTCTAGGCTATAACTGTGGTAGAAATAGTCATTTAAAATTTGCACCATTTTGACTTCATTTATTAAAAGTAGATTGAAATTTTAACATGTGAAATGGAGCTTGAAAAGAGAGAGATCAATCCAAAAAAGAAAAAAAGAATATAAACCAGCTCAAACTATCCATTTGAAAGGATGACAAACTAAGAGAATGCATGTCTCATTAGGAAGGGTAGCTAAATCAACCTTTCATAGATGTTCCTGTGTCATCTTCTATATATATTGGAAATTCCATGCACCACACATCCCTGCAGAAACACACGAATCACTATTGTACAGCTCTTTAACTATATTGAGTTTTAGGCATCTTGAATGTCAATTTCGTTGGTATTGAAAATTGTTTTAGATGTTAATTGTCTTTCTCACAAATTAAAAGAAATGTGCACCGCATACAATGAAATGCCATTCCCAAAGATAAAAATCCACAGAACCTTCAGTGTATTCTGTTATTCCAAGGGCTACAGCTTGCCTGCCAAGTATTCGTGGTGGATGAATAGGGGCTGTATGTCGTGCTTTCAAAATAAGTAAATAGGCACAATCAATGCATTAGTGAAACATAAATCATCTACCACTTAGAACATTAATCTAAAGCCATTTATTAGTCCTTGACTATATGGGCAGAGGCTTATGTTTTCAGTATGCTAAATGTTATTATTTTGTTTTTTGGAAACCATGTCAGTTCAAGAGAACAGGATTTTCCTAGTGTCTGTGGCATGTTGATAATTGAAATGGATTTTTTTCCAACTTTTTCCTTTTCTGATTTGCCCCACATTTTTGCCAGGGTTTTTCCTGAAATCATGTCAGTTCAAGACAACAGGATTTTCCTATGGTCTGTGGCATGTTGATAATTAAAATGGGTTTTTTTCCCAATTTTTTCCTTTTCTGATTTGCCACACATTTTTGCCAGGGGTTTACTAATTTTCTGATAAACAAATTTGAGGAAAAAATCATTTGGCAAATCAGTAACGAGCAGGGGAATAATTTAATACATTGACTTATGTTTTGTTTCAAACAGGTTTTATTTTAAAAAATCTATTGACTGGGACAATTATGAATTTTGCATTAATTTTCAAGAGATTTTCTTTGGTTTCAAGTGGCATTTGTTAAATACATCATGTGCCTTTTTTTCCTTCCACATTTTGCATACATGCTTGCATCCACACAAGGACAGATGGCTTTAGGCCCATCTTCATGTAAATGCTCAAAATTGTTAGAGATATGTAGCTTTGGTCAGATTACTCTAATCGATATAATCAAATGTATAAGTGGCCTATCGGCCTTGAACATTTGATCTCTATCCTTTACAGTATACTGATCTGATTATCTGCTATGATAATGGCATGATTAATAATCAGTGACTTAATAATCACCAATCATGTATATATATTTAATAATAGTCATATTATTAAATATATATACATGATCGATTATATTGCAATGATTAATAATCATATCATGGCTGAGTGTATCGATAATTTATAACGATATAAAATTATGAGTATCACAGCAGATATATTGATCATGTAATTGTAAATGATATTGTTGAAGACTTGTTAATCATCGAACGACATTTGTTAATAGAAAGACATGTCTCATGTAGAGACATGTCTCTACGTGAAACATGTAGTTTCATGTAGAGCTATGTCTCTACGTGAGACACGACTCTTTGCACTCATATATGTATGAGGCCGTTCTGTAATATCCCCGTCATAAAATAAACATAAATTATAAATTTCTATGTAAGGGACCGAATCAATTTAGTTTATCTCGGGGCCCATTTTATTTTTGTTTGTGTTTGCTGTGTTGTGTGTCAGCACGTTGTTTCTCTCTCAGGAGTTTTTCCTTCTATGGGGTATATATGTCCATCGGGTTGGATGTCTTAGGGTATGCAATTCGGAATATTTTATTTGTATTGTGAATTCTAGCTGGAGTTTTGCTGTCCGCCATTTTGGAGGTGAAAGATCCTCCCTATTTGGTTTGTTGCAGTTTCAGTGGTTCACAACCACCCTAGTTTGCCGTTGGAAATATCATTCTGATATTTCACTGTGTGCTCCTGTAGAAGACAAATTTGTAACAAATAGTGATATCTGATATTTGTCGGAAATTGTAACTTGAAGTGCTATCATTGTTGAATACAAGTTCATTCTTGCTTGTGTGAATCTTCATCTCGTCTCTCTAACATTTATCAGTTTCTTGCAATTATACCCACAAAGGCAATAATTCTGAAATTGTGCCAAAGTCGGAAGCATACACATTTCATAATTATTGTACCGACGCCATAACTGTACGAACAGTCTACCGTATAGAGGGATCCATATTGTCGTATGGTGTACACAGAAACATTTCTGCCGTATGACGAGTTTGGTAAGTGGCCATATGGTGTGTACGGAGGGTTGAGACTTTGGCCGGACAACATTAACAGATAGTTGTTGTGCATTGAGAATAGGGCATACGGACCCATTGCCGTACGGAGCAAGCCCAAATTCTTACCATACGAATAGGCTAGTTTTCCGTACGACATTGGGCCCACACATCATTAGAGTGGTGTATTACATGGGAGGTAAGTGGACCGTACAGAGGTGATCGCTGACGAAGGTGACATTAGCAGTTGGTTGCCATATAGGGGTTGGGAACATTACAGTGGTATTGGAGTTGGTGATTCTGCTAGCCTATTGGTGAATGCGAAAGGATCCGATAGTTTACACTAGAAGGAGAGACCGTTCTCCTGATAGAATGGGAGACCCACAGGATCCCACCGCTACTGTCATGACACTATTGATAGAGCTAACCAGAAGTCAAGCAAAACTCAACGACACCATGGCCAGAGGAGAAGAACATCAACAACTTACAGAGGAGATGTTACGAAGATTGGCAGAAGGGAAGACCAACGGAGAACAAAATGGTCACAACGACGATTCGATTATAGGGAGGGAAAACCCTCATTCCTCACACTCTCGCCCCTCGATGCCAACTTTCCCTCCAAGGATTGAGACACCGAACAGAGGACGGGAACCCACTTTCGAAGAAATGCAAGAACAGTTATGGGAAGATAGGAGGAATGCCAATATGGAAGGGGATATATCTTACAAAGATTATGTCGAGTTAAGAATGAGGTACTCCGGCGGTAACCGTGACCACTTTAATAATGACCTTAAAAGGAAGTTAAGCAAGGTAAATCTGTCTCCGTTTGATGGATCTGGATCAATGACTGCTAAAGTGTGGGTGATGAAGGCTGACACATACTTCTATCTCAATCCGATACCTGAAGAAGAAGCAATTAAATTCGTTGCACACCACCTGGAAGGAGTGGCGCACGAATGGTGGCCCCATGGTATGGTTACTCTCGGACATGACCAAGTGAACACTTATGCCGAGTTTATAGATCAATTTGATGGTAAAGTTCCTAAACTCAACTTTAAAGAGTTGGCACAACTGCGGTAGACCGGGTCGGTCAACGATTACATTACTGAGTTCTAGAGACTCTTGGTGTTAGTTACGGATATCTCAGAGAGACGGCAGGTCGTGCTATCCATAGATGGACTAACAGAACCGTTGAAGGGATGGGTAAAAGGGTTCAACCCCAACACCCTCTCTGAGACAATCAAGAAAGCTTGAAGCATGACGTCATCATCAGCCTCATCTTCTCAAAATTATTCACACACCAAACCACTGTTGGCTTTGAAAGACAACAAACCCCATCCGAAGAAGCCATCGTTAGATGAAGCCACCAGAAAAGAACTTAGGAGGAGAAGGCTTTGTTTTACTTGCAAGGAGTCGTGGGAGCTTGGGCATAGATGCTTAGGAAAGGGGAAAATACACTACATTGAGGTCATGTCAGATGGCGAGGAAGAACAGGAAGATCTGGTGCTGGGAGGGGATGGCCAACAAGTTTCCAAGGAGGCTAACGTAAATCGTATAGAGAGAATTGGCACACTAGTACAGAGAGGAGGCATCATTGCTCTTGCTAGCAGCCCAAGGTGCACGATTTTCTGGGTACAGGGAACTCTCTAGGGACAGAGGGTCATAGTGATGCTTGACAGAGGGGCTACACTTAATTTCATTAACTCATCACTTGTGAAGCAAAGAGGTTTACCTACGGAGGCACATATAGGATTCCAAGTCAAGGTGGCAGGAGGAACTCTCTTATCATGTACCCATCTAGTCCCACAATTGAGCATTACCATGTAGAACCACACCATGACAGACAACTTCTTTATAGTAGATCTGGATGACATGGAGGTCAATCTGGGCATCCAATGGATGGAGACTCTCGACGAGTACACACAAAGCTTCAAGTAGATGGAGTTCTCCTTTGAAGTTGATGGTAAAAAGGTTGTCCTAAGAGGAATGGAAAATGATGGGCAGAAGGAGATATTAGGACAACGGATGGAGGCTATCTTCCAACATGATGACGTTTCCTAGGTAGCACATTGCTTGGTCTTGGTAGAGCCCATGTAATGTTCCCATTCCCCGAATAGGATTTAATAATTAATATTAATAATATATAATATAATCTATTATTAATATAATATAATATAATAATATTAATAATTGACAATAGATAATATTTATTATATTGTAAATAATATCATCCACCATATTATCATCATAATATCATATCATCTATGATACTATCGTCATAAAAATATTATAATATATAAATAACATGTATAGTATTTATTAATATAAAAGTAAATAGCAATGTATAATAATATATTATTTTTTAATAATAATATATAATAATAATAAATTATATCATTTATTAATATTATACAATACATTCATTTCCTATGCCAAACATTAGAGAGCGACCCACTTGAATAGATTAACAAATCAAACATGACGCACAAAGAGGATTATAGTTAGCGAGCGCGAACATGGAGAACGACATGACAAGCAACGGAGGTGGCCAATGATACCGTAGTAATGTTCACAATTGCCTCATCTAATATTCGTTTTATCAATTAACCTATTATCATCACTGATAACCATAAATAGATCCGCGTATAATAATCATTAACAAAGGGCAATGACCAAGTAAAGAGAAAAGTTATGCATAATAATCTTAGTGCAATTTGGGTTTATTATTATTAGACCCGTTATGTGCCATTAAACTATATTAAACTCCAATGTTGGTTTGGAACAACTATGGGAAATTGTTTACGATAAAGAAGGAGATTATAACTAATAAAGAGTGATACTCTCTAATCAATCATAGAAAGGAGATGATTAAAGGAGGCAATTAGAAATGGCTAATAGATGTGTCTTTTGAGTGTATTTTATCATTCTCATTTGTAGGATATAAGAGGTAACTCAATCCTACTGGAAGAGGCATCGATCAAGAATAGAGTTCTTATATCTTCTAAATATTTTCTATTCCTTATTTTCATTCACGTTGGGAGATCAATAAGTACTCATTATCATCTAATACCGTCAGCACTACGAAAAGGATATCAGGAGGAAACAAACGATAAACTTAAGGAGATACGGTAACATTCATTTCAATCAAAATGACAAACTCCATATATCTATAACAAGCAATTAGCGGTTAAGGGGATTAATAACGGGATATATATTACTCTACTTTGATCTGCTCACATCAGGGAATTCATCGGTCCACCAAACATCCAAGTGGCATCAAATACCATCATCTTACATATAACCCATTTGGATCTGTTCATATCGGGCAATTGCCTTCTTAGGCATTAATTGGAGATAAGCACATAAGTTAATATCAAGGACTACATCTTTGATTGCAAGGGGAGATTGTATATGTCAGACACAACATCCTAGCAATCACTGCAAGATTATAATACATTTAATTGAGGCAGCAACTTTACTGCTATTAAGCAATATTTATATAATAGACATTGCAAGAGTTGAAAGATCAGACCCAAGATAGCAATGTTATTTCCATAAGCAATATATCAATTTGCAATTACATATAATTAAGGATCATATCGGAAAAAGTAATCTAATCTCTATCATAGCAGCATCAAAACATTACAAATTTGGTAGTTATAGTCCTTAGTCCCAACATGGGACATTACACTGGTATCAGAGCATAATCTTGCCATCTTGTGAGTTGGGCTTATGCAAACTTACGAAAGAAGAACAAAGAAAAATACAATGAATGACTTAGCCAATGAGATGAGATCCTATATGGAACAAACAAACTAAACTCTGATAAGTCAAATGGAAAGATCAAATCAGGCTCTCCTCCATGCCTTACAAAGCATGGGAAACTCAATCAATAATTTGAAAGGTTATCCCCCCCATGGAAGGGACACTAGTTCGAATCATTCAGAAAATAATAATGTGTCACCAACTTCAAGGATACCCCAACCTCCATTCTTGCCTAGGGAAGAGAGACCAAGAGAAGAGGAAGGAATAGAACAATCAATGAAGAGCACCGAGGACATTGCAAGAGAATACGTAAATCTCGAGCCCCACATTATAGAGGTTGTATTGTTTAGAGAATTTTGTGAAGACAAATGACGAGAGGCACCAAGGAGGCACATAAACAAAGAGCTCAAACACAGAGTAAATAGAGTAACACTCCCTAATTTTGATTGATCAGAGAAAATCACAGCTCATGCATGGTTGGAGAAATTAAATACTTTCTTCACTTTGAGCCCCATGATAGAGGAAGACGCCTTCCAGTTTGCAATACTCCATTTGGAAGGGGTGGCACATGATTGGTGGCATCATGGGCTTATTTCCCTAGGCCACCAAAATATAAATTCCTATGGGGAATTTTCCCAAAAGCTTATTAGTAGATTTGATGAATGAGACCCCGAATGGTATTTCCAAGAACTCACCCTTCTCAAACAAATAGGGACTGTAGAAGAATTTTCTCGCAAATTCCAAGGGTTATCCGTAATGGTCCCAGATCTTTCCCAAAAGAGGCTCACTTATATGTTTATGGAAGGACTTAAAGATTCCACCAAAAACTTTGTAAAACCATTTGAACCTCAAAATTTGGAGGAAACCATTAGAAAAGCAAGGAAGGTTGAATCAAATTCTTCAAAAGAAAGATCTAAGAATTATTCAACCAAGATGGAACACAGGCATGAAGATCCAAGAAAAGATTATAGAGAAAAAGAATGTTACTTCTGCAAAGGACATTGGAGCAAAGGACACCAATGCCAAAGCAAGGAAGCCCTCAAACAAAAAGAAGACGTAATAAAGAAAGATGTGTTTCAAATGCAGAGGCCCTTGGGAACCAGGACATAAGTGTGAGAAGAATAGTCAACTACATAGATTAGAAGCAACACTTGAAACATAATAGGAAGGAACTCCACATAAGAAAGCAAAAAGTGATCAAGGGAGTCTTAACATTATCCAATCCAAGAATGAGGGAAATGGAGGCCACTAGAGCTTTGAAGAGGTTCAACCAGAGCTATACTCTAATCTAGAGATTTATTTCAAGTGATAATGTAACAATAGTAAAATATTTATGTACTCAATAATTTTTATGATCATTAATAGACATTAAGATATAATATAAATGAGGGGAAAGGACGACAATCAAGGGAGAATCGCGAAGGGCACCCTATTGTAGTAGCAGTAAGGAAGAACCGTATAAGGGAACTCTACTGCACTACAATTCAGGGAGAACCGCTAAGGGCACCCTATTGTTAGCACCTTCCCAAGGTTGCAATTAAGGGAGAATCGCTAGGGCACCCTATTGTAGTAGCATGTAAGGGAGAACCGCTACAAAGGCACCCTAATGCTCTGTGATTAAGGGAGAACCGCTAGGGCACCCTACTGCAGAAGAAACCAAGGCTACAATTAAGGGAGAATCATGAAGGGCACCCCATTGTAGTGACAGTTAAGGGAGAACCGCTCTAAGGGCACCTTACTTCATTGTGTTTGAGGGAGAACCGCTAAGGGCACCCTATTGCAAAAGTAGTTGAGGGAGAACCGTCGTGGGCACCCTATTGCAATAGTGGTTAAGGGAGAACCGCTAGTAGGGCACCCTACTACACTGTGATTACGGGAGAACTGCTAGGGAACCCCACTACAAGGCAGAGATTATATCTCTGAAGTCCTAGGAGAGATAGATCTATCTTCTAGGAAAGATGCATATGCTAGATTTTAGATATCCATAAGGCCTTAGGAGGAGATAGTTGTAATGAGATGGTGACATAGCTTAAGGACTGTTCCAAAATAGCTATATGGCAACTAGAGCCCCAGGAGGTCCTCCCCAGAGAGCTTGTAGCTGTTAGTTCTATTAGGGCTTTGTTGGCTAAATCTTGGCCATTTGATCTAAATCAATCTGAGCCATTCATTGTACTTGGAACAACTATAAAAGGAAATGCCTTCCCAATTGTAAAGAAGGGAGATTTGCAAAAATTGTTTCTATAATGCTATGTAATGTCCCCTTTCGTGAGTGTCATCTTTCAGAGGATTAGCTTATTTCCTGACCCTCATAGGCTAATGAAGTTGTTTAGAGGGTCCAGTTGGCAGAGTTGGAGGCCAAATCCCACTCCCGAGGTCAGGATTGCTTAGGATTTCTCTTTGTTTGAGTCAAATCGGCACACTTACTATTTATACTAAGTGTCTATTTTGGGTAAGTCAGAGTTTCTATCTTTAGCAGGGCACTTGGGTAGTTTGCTAGCACTATGGAGTTGTAATGACATTGACGGAGTTTCCAGTTTGGGACTCACTATTTATAGTAAGTCAAATTATGGTTAGAGATGTTTTTGGTTGGGATACACGGACTCATGGTATGCATAGTGATTAACTCATTCGTTAGTTGGCTCAGTTTCAGGGACTTACTATTTATAGTAAGTCAGTGGATGTTAGAGAGGGACCCTTATTATTTTTAGTAAGGCAGTTGGATACACAATGGATACAATGGTTAACTCTTAAATTCAGTCGGAATTGAGAAATAATGATTAATGATGGAGTTATACTGTTATAATTATTATTAGAGTTAATACTTTAATAATAATTGATTATTAAGTGCATATCATTTATAAATTAAGTGCACTTTATTTAAAAGGGAGAAATAAGTGTAAATAAAATATACTTTATATTGTGCACCAAAAGGAGGGATTATAATTGAATTGCAACAAAAGCAAATGGTATCAAAAGTTAAGTAATTTTCAAGTTATGAGAAGAGTACTTGTGAAGATATCTCTTATATAAAGCCAAGGCAAGGGAAAATGGATTCATTCATGACTTGTGTATTTTTTCTTTTGTTGGTGTGGAAAAGGGATTGAAACAAGGGTTTTGAATTATCAACTTGAGGAATTCTAAATTCTTCACTGTTATAGCACTTTGAATTGGTTGCAAGATACTAGTGAATTGTGCAAGGGCTTTGGCTTCATACAAGGCCAAGATTGATACAACGATTAGCACAAATTGGTGATTAGAAGTTGTATTTAATTTCAGATTTGATTGCAAGGGTAGAAAACCTCAATATGTGCGGATCGCAACCCATATATGGTTCAACGTTTGAGTTTGGAGAGTGGCCACAGGTTATTTATTGCTTCCATGAGGCTTTCAGGAAGTGGTGTGAGCAATAAAGAGTATATGTTTGGCATTTGGGACCTCTAATATCTTCAGCTATGTGCATTGGAAGGGATTGTTATTTGTATGGAGACAATTCTATGAATGTTGAAGAAATAACACCGCCCATGCTTACTAGGTTTTTATATTATTTACTTAATAGTTTAAAGTCCCATAAATTGCAAATTGATTCATTGTAAATAGTTTGGAATTGAAATAGGAGTTGCAAGGTTGCACAATAACTGTTTGATGAAATGCCAAGTTGTAGTTATTCGTTTTAGTTTATATTGAATCACTAGTATGCATGCCAAGTGTTTGTAAAAATGTCTAGTGGCTATAGGTGTACATTGGGATGCATGACAAGCCTAGTTATCGGATTTGGGCCCTAGCCCCTTGAATTGGGTCTGGGTCCGAACCGGATTTGGATTCACGGACCGGTCCATGCTAGATCTAAGCAGGGTTCGTGATCAGGCACGTGGTCCAAAAAAATATTAAAAACACATTTTTTTATTGTTTTTATTTCTTTCTACCCTGAAATGGCCCCATATCAATGATCAAGCATCATAGATTCATACTATGAAATGATTTAGTTTTACAATAATGTATATTTCTCTTATTTTTTTGTATATGTAATGCGCACACACACACACACACACACAAACCCTTACGAATCATAATGGAAAAAAAATAAATTCACGAATCAACGAACCGGATTTTCGTACCTGAACCTGTCCCCGAACCCGAACCGGTAACTTAGATGACAAGTGCTTGTCTTTATGTCAACTAGCTGTATTAGTTAATTTCAGTCATTTATATGTTGGTCAAAGGTCTGAAACAACTAGTATATCATTTCTAAAATAACTAGTATATCATTTCTATAACAATCTTGCATTGTTAGAAACTTAGAAGCATTCAATAACTTCATTTGCAGCCTACGAACTCAAAGAAGACAATCAAAAATTCATAACAGCGGTTTCAGACATTGTATGCTAAATGTTTGATAATATTCCTTGAGCTTAATAACAGCAAATTGTGATTAGATTTACAAGGGATATTATGGTGGTATCAAAACTTGCATGCTAAGTGTTTGACAAAATGTCAAACATTCAAATTTCAAAACAATATCTATCATTGGTTTAGGAATCCAGTGTTTTGTCAGAGTTAGAACCACAGGGGGTTCTTACATGCTACCGAAATTATTCCTTCTTCATTGTTGTTATCATGGTGAATGTTTGTGAAGTTTTGGAGTATTGCATGGTTTCTACATTTCCTCACTTAGAGTTGGATTTCATTTATGCTGAGTAGAAATAGAAGTGGATGAATGGAAGATATTATTGATTGGTGAATTATGGTGAAACTATTGTCCATACCTTTTGATACTTTTTGATTGTAAGTATTAGTGTAAGGTTAGTCTAGGCCTTATTGCAAGCATTTAACTTAAATTTGAAATGTTCATTTGGATTGCACCTTCATTGGGTATTTGATTGAGTATTGACAATATAAAATCATCCACACATCCATAGAAGAAAGCACCCTCCTTAGTGTAGTTGATTTGGTGAAGCAAGGACTGGTTAGAGTTTCACCTCATCATCAATGATCTCGTGTTGTTAGAGTTAGATTAGGTTTCTCAACCCTTTATCTATTTGCAATTTGTTTTATTAGAAGTAATTGAAGAGCCATCATCGCCAAATCATTCACATTTGCAAATTTGATAACCATTGAATGAATAACATAAGTCCCCAAGTGATTATCAGCAAATCACATCATAAACTGAGTTATGTCCAACATTAGAAGGAACCTTGGAGTTTCCTCTATGATCTTTATTGCAATCTTTAACAAATGTGATGTCTTTGTTAAGAGGGGATTAGATATTTGGTGTTCTATCCTAGAATACTAAGTGTTACATCCTGCATGTTGGCGTGGTCACAAAAGTCACATCAACAGTACCCACCGTGTTCTCTGTGATCTTAAGGGAATCACTCCCGACCCATTCCTAGTCTGCAAAATACCTTGCAACATGCTGCTCTTGGAGATCTCAAATGATGCTCTTGTTCTTTAGCTTTTGGCTGTAGTGATTGTCACCTTCTTTGAAGTGTCCACTGCCCTCCTTTGTTATATATGTTGTCTACTGTCAAAAGGGCTTTGTCTGTTGCTTGCACTTGCCTCTACCTCCCTCTTTTTACTGTTGTTAAAACTATCTTCATTTTATCTTTCCCTTACTCACTGTCATGATAGATTTAAATGTTAGTACCGACTGGTTATTGAGAGGGGAGGGGTGAATCAGTAACAACTATTTCTTACCTTTTAAAACTTGTTGGAACAATACTTTTCTAAAACAATCAATCATATGCAAGCATAAAAAGTAAGTACACAGATCACCACCAGATATATACGTGGAAACCCTCGATTAGAAGGAAAAAACCACGGTGAGACAGAGCTCACAACTTCAGTACTACAGAATGAAGGTGCCCTGTTAGGAGCTTACAAAGCACTGGTTAAGGTGCTACCTGGTTAAGGGATTTTACAAAAGATCTGTTAAGATTTGAACCCTGTTAGGAGCTGCCTGGTTATAGGACTTTGAACATCGAAAATGATTTTACTCTGTTAAGGGATTTTTACAACAAACCGATTAGGTCCACCCTAATGAAGGGATTTCAATTGCTTCCTCTACTTAACAAAAGCAATGATCTGATATGACACTGAATGTCTGCTTAGATCATACCTCTTTTCCGGTTTGCTTGGTTGTTGATCTCTACTACCTCTGTGTCTATAGCTCTTCTCTCAGAATATGTCTCTCCTCCGCTCTATGCAATCGCCAACAATCAACAACTTTCTTGCGTCCTATGACCTATATTTATACAAGAGTTCACCGTCATGAAACCTTTAACTCATAGAACTGCCAGGCTGTAAACTCAACTATAAAATCATGCAACTAGAAGTTAAGCTTTCCGTTATGATTTGGAGTTTACTTTGCAAGACATCTGTAGAAATCAAGCTAACTCCTGTTAAAAAGTTAACTCCACTTATAAGCGGTGGATATCTCGTATAATCCGGTTTTAACTCAAACTACTTCCCCAAAATCCGGTGCGGATCTTTAGATAGTTTAGACCAGTGTTACCTTGTACCCGGTTAGACTGGAGTATCCTCATACCCGGTACTCTTCTATACGCAATCTAAGACCGGGACTGTAAACTTGAATCAGCCTACCGGTGTAGTGCCCTTTTCATTATCTACCGGTGCATACAGTCGTCTCCTCGACTACTGGTGTCTTCTAAGTATTCGGAGTGACCGGTGATCTTTTACCGGTGTATGGTGTTTTGTGAATATACAACAATGACAATTTTAAGTTGCTAACAATCTTCCCCTTTGTCATTGGTGGCAAAACTATACACAAAACCATACTCACTTACCAGTGACAGTGTAGATGACAATCCGTAGAACAGTTCCCTTGTCTGAGTGCTCCGGTGAACTGTGATTGTTCTACTGTGTTCCTCTTTTCCTGTCTTGGTCTGCTCTTCTTCCATGCTCTGTTTCTGTTTTTCCTTGCTGCTTGCTCGCTTCTCCTTTTCTCTGTTTCTCTGTTCTGCTTTTCTTCCCCTTTTTGCCTCCATAGGACAAAGGATGTGACATCCATTCAGTTTTGAAGTTGTGTGAAGATGTCTTTGTAGATTAATTTGGCAGATTGAAGGAATGGCTCCCATTGACTTGTTACATATTCTATATTCTTTTGGGCTGCTTTTAGAGAAACATTGATGTTCTCCATATCTTCCACAGTTTTTTAAGCTGGTTCATTGATTAGAGCTTTTGTGGAATTTTCTGTTTGATTCATAATGTCAAGAGTTGGTGCCAGAAACATCTAAAATCCAATAATGTCTTGGATCCTCTTATTCTTCTCTTCAACAAATTTCCTCAGTGTAAGAGTTAAACTTGTTATTTGTCTGTTGAAAGAAGTTGCAGTTTTATGCTTGATATCAAACTGTGTCGACAGAGCTTTGATCGCTTCTGAGGCTTTTTCTGACTTCTCTGTCAAATCTTGTAAAAACACATCAAAGTTTGATATCCTGCTCATCAAACTTCCTGCCTCCTTAAGTTGCTGTTGGAGCATTCTTAGGTGAGTTAACACATTGGCCTTCATATCTACAACCTGCTTGTGCAGTATCTCCACTCTTTTCTGCTCATAGTGGTCTATAGCCACTTTTTCTAGATCGGTTAGATCTTCACCGATTGCATGTGCCAGAACTTTGAGTTGGTCGATGACCGGTTCATCTTCATCAATGTTAGCGTCTGGTACAAAGTTGCATAATATGTTCTTGACAGTGGTCAGGACCATGTCCTGTTTTCTCTTGGTTAGTTCCTTGAGTTGTTTAGTTGACATCTTTCTGATGTCTACCATTGTATCAGTGACCTTAGTCCTTTTAACTTCCTTCTTCTCAGCAAAAGACAGCTTCCTTTTTGATGAGGAGCTTGGTATGTCAGCTTTTTCTTCTTGCTCCGGTTGAACTTTCTCATTGTGCACTAGGTTTTCTTCCTCCTGTCCTTTAAGCTTGTCAGTGCCTGGTTGAACCTTTGCGCCAGTTAGAACATGCTCTGTAGGTGGTTCTTCCTGTATCTGAGCTTCTTCTTCCGGTTGCTCATTGACTGCAGCATGTTGTTCTTGTTTTTCCTGTAGGACTTCTCCTTGTTGCTGCTCCTCACCAGTATGAAGTTCTCCTAAGGGTTTATCGCCGTCAAGCCCTTGTTCAACATTTACATGTTCACCAGCTGTGAACTCTTCTGTTTGACCTTTTTCAATTCCAGGGGTAGACTCTTCAGCAGATGTGAGTTCGACCGGTGGTGCTGGCATACGTTCAATTTGATCCTGAGGACCTAATTTATCTAATGCATTGAAGTCATACTTATGCCAGTAGTTCAGAGTCGCTTTGTAGATTTGATTCTCATATCCGTTTAATATCTTTGCAACTCTATCTGATGTCTTTAGGTTCATGGATGCTTCTTCTAATAGAAGCTTTATTCTCTCTTCACCGAATCTAGGTCTGACCTTAAGTAATGTTTCCCTAGTGATTTTGGTGTTTATGCCTAGACTGGTTCACCATTTTGATTGTAGCCCGTTGTTTAGTTCTAGTGGGAACTTGGACCTATAGTCCCTTGGCGTCCTGTGATAGTCCATAAATGTTTCCACTATTGCTACAATAACTGACTGTTTATTATTTTCTTCTAATACACTGCAATAACTGATTGTTTATTGTTTTCTTCTAATACACTGAACCACTTTGCAGCATTATCTACTATTCCAAAGTCCATCACTTCATCTACAATATTATCGACAGATATAGGTTTAGTGTTACCTTTGCTTGGAAAGATAAGAACTGTTGGATTTGTTGGCTTGCTGCTTTTGTCATCAGTGATGTCCACTATGACTAGTGCCTCAACTCCAAGCACACCTTTCCCTTTACCGGTGTCCGAGACCGGTTTAGCTGTTGTTCTTTGAGCTGCTTCTTGTTCTGCTTGCTGCTGGGTTTGAAGAAGTTTGGTCCATATTTCTACTTCTTCATTATGTACTTTCTCAACTTCTCCAATAAGCATGAGGCCTATCCTTCTTATAGTTGCGAAAGTTTTTTGATGAAGTTCAACTTGTTCTATGGCTTCTTCTAGAGTGAGGTGGTTCTGGACCTCTAGAAGAGCTCTTATCCTTAGCTCCTTTTCTCTATCTTCTAAAGCTTTCCATCGGTCTTCAATAGTTTGTAGAAGATGTTCAGGTAGAGTTGTGTGAAGTCCACCAGGATGAAGATTGAATTTATGAAGGCAAAATGCTACAACTTCAATTTTTCTTTTGTCTTCATCATTGGCTAGTTGATATCTTCTTCTAACATAACCTAAATTCCCAAATTCTTTTAGTCCTGCCACAATTTTGTCAATTGTGGGCTTTGTTCTCTTGATCAGAGGAACTGTTTCCTCAGTCCCTGTCTCTTCTAGTTCTTCCTCTTGAATACTGGGCACCGATTCTACTTTCTTCCTTCGAGCCTTGGACTGCTCTGTCGCTGGTTTCTTCTTTGATGTGGGCGTCCTTTTGTAGACAATCTTGATTGGTGCCCTTTTTGACAGATTCTGAAGAATCTCAGTATACATGCCAAACCGATTGGCACCGAGATCCAAATTTGCATCATTTAAGGCATCGACATATGCCTTAGCAACTTTGGAAGAGATCTTGTAACCCAGCTCAGGAGCATATACATCTCTTGGTTCCACTGCTTGAATGATGCAGTTGTCGGTGGTAACCAGAAAGCATACCTCATCCTTGTACAGGTCAACTATAGTTGACGACACTCTTTCTCTTTCATGCATTTTCAATTGAAATGCTTCAAAATGTTCAATCATCGCATTGCTTAACTGGTCAACCAGTCGATTGGCCATTTCGGTGATTTGATGCATGACTGGTTTATCGGTTCTCCAAGTCACTTTACCGATACCTAGGAAGAAGTCCAAGTAGTAGAAGTATAGGGCCTAGGCACATCAGAAGGGTTCCATACTTAATGGATTTCTTTTTCACAACTCCAAGCTTCTTCATGTTTTTGAATATTTGGCTATGAAGCATTGCACAGATGTCGTATTGGGCATTGTTGTGCATTATGCGATATGCGGCATGAATAGCTCCACCCGGTATGCTATTCAAATTGCTTGACTGATAAACTTTGTAACCAATAACAGCAGACGCAAAGCGTACTCCATCTTCAATGTCATTCATGGTCATAAGTCGACCATCAAACTTCGACTTGGTTAGCTTGTTGACGACGGCATTGGCGATGGTACGTAGGGTTAGCGCTTCCCCTTTGTCACTATATCCAGTTACTCTGTGGAGATCTTTTTTGGTGATCTCGTGACATGCACCTCTGGTGAGCCAGAAACCTGGTTCGTGAAGACGGCTCAGCACCAGTCTGATTTGGTCTTCCCGGAAGATTGTTGGGTAGCATACACCATTTATCAATCCAGATGATAATAGATTGGCGTATTTGTTAGGAAGTTTCCCTTCTTCGCACAGTGATAGATACTCGCCTTGAATATATGTTTCTCCCAGTTCTTCTTGTTTGGCGTGAATAAATGCTGTGACATCTTTGGTCAAGAGGACTCCTTCTGGTACAGATGAGAGCGCACCAGCCATGTCGTTTTCTTTGTTCTGAACCGGCAAGATGTTGTATGTTGGCCTGTCCACGTGATCTCCTTTGATCAATTTTACGGTGGCGAAAGATGAGGCCATTCTTGCTAACCGATAATTTGTAGAAAGTACTTAGATCGGTATTACATAGTAATTCATAGTGATCAAAGCACGAGAATGTTATTTAGCACAAGGATTCATAAATTACAAGGTAAGAACTTGTGAGTAATTCTCCTTTCTTTTATAGGGTTAGGTTATAACGGTAATTACCAAACGGTAACTATTCGTTAAACAGCTACGGTAATAAATGCCTTACCTAACTTCTCTTACCGTTTTACTTAACCGGCGATCCGGTCTTTCCGGTTTGGTGACCCTCGGTTTGTTACTTCTTCCCTGTCCGGTTCTTCTTGTAGATTGGGTGAGTTCGTTTCTCACCAATCTTACCGGGAACGGTAGAGGATCTACTGGTTCCCTCTAGACCTTTACGACTTAGTTTGCTGAAGAGATGTCACCATCAGCAGATGATGATTTTTCTTCTGTCTTCTCCTCAATAGAGCTATTTGATTCCTTTTTGAACCAAATTTGTCTGATTGACTTCTCAGTCTTTTCTTCCTTGTTGATCTTGTCAACCGTTTTTGCTAGTTCTTTCTTCTTGTTGAACGACTGGTTCCTGCAATCTTTTGCTAGGTGTCCAACCTTGTTGCAGTGATAGCAGACTATCCCAGTTGTCTTCAATGTGTTCACCCTTCTTGGATTGGGTGACTTGCTCCAAGAGTCATTGTGGCTGTTTGGTCCACAGTTTGCACAATTGGTTGTGCTCCGGTTCTTGTTTCTCTTGGTGAATACCGGTCTTGGAGACCTGAATGCCATAGTTTTCGATCTGCATTCTTCAGCCTTGTGTCCAAATTTGTTGCAGCTATAGCAATAGCCTTTGAAGCTTCCCCTGCTTCGGCTAGACACCAATGTAGGGCTGGACCAGCATTCATTGGTCTTGTGACCATTTTTACAACAATTCTTGTAGTAACTATTGTTGGGCCTTACTGGTGCTTTTCTGCAGTCATTTGTTTTATGACCCGGTTTCCCACAATGATTGCAAGAAATGTTAAAGGTCTTTTTGCCTTTGTGTGCCAGCGGCTTCTTCTTTGCTTTCTTGCTTATCTTGGTTCCAGAGGATTCACCAGTCACTTTGGTGACTTCATCGGTTAATCCAAGACCGGTTTGATCTTTGTGCCTCCTTTGAGCTTTTAGTTGCTCATCGAGCTTGGCCGAACTTTCATTGTATCTTCTCAGGGTTTCATTTCTTTCTTCATGGACTTTCTTTTGTCCCTTGAGTGGATACACCTCAATCGCCAGTCTCTTGCATGCATCATCCCGCTCCTGCCATGCTTTGTGTATGCTGGTGTTTTCTTGGGTGATATCCTGCATGTCCTCCTGAAGTTGTAGAAGCAACAGTTCAGTCGCCCCTACAGCGTCCACTGCCATGTCCCTTGCTCTTTCAACGGTAGTCAAAGATTTAACCGTTGTATTCCTTTCATCTTTAGCTTTTCTTATTTTCTCGATCAGTTCAGTCATCCTTAGGGCATTCTCTTCTTGCTCCCTCTTAAGGTTGGAGATCTGAACGGTCAGGGTCTCATTCTTTTCCATGAGCTCAGATACTGCCTCCTTCGCTTCATCAGATCCACTTTGCCTAGAGAGTTCATCGATGGTTTCATTGCTCTCATTCAATTGTAGAGCCAACTCCTTCCTCTTTGCAAGTGATCTCCTCAGTCTATTCTCCAGAGAGGCAATAATATCATTGGCTTCCTCCAGCTGTTTCTGATACCGGTAACCCTCCATGATCTTTCTCTCAAGTTGTTAGACTTTTAAGTATAGAGAACTAGGCTTTGATACCAATTGTTAGTACCGACCAGTTACTGAGAGGGGAGGGGTGAATCAGTAACAACTATTTCTTACCTTTTAAAACTTGTTTGAACAATACTTTTCTAAAACAATCAATCATATGCAAGCATAAAAAGTAAGTACACAGATCACCACCAGATATATATGTGGAAACCTTCGGTTAGAAGGAAAAAACCACGGTGAGACAGAGCTCACAACTTCACTACTACAGAATGAAGGTGCCTTGTTAGGAGCTTACAAAGCACTAGTTAAGGTGCTACCCGGTTAAGGGATTTTACAAAAGATTTGTTAAGATCTGAACCCTGTAGGAGCTGCCTGGTTACAGGACTTTGAACATCGAAAAAGATGTTACCCTGTTAAGGGATTTTTACAACGAACTGATTGGGTCCACCCTAATGAAGGGATTTCAATTGCTTCCTCTACTTAACAAAAGCAATGATCTGATATGACACTGAATGTCTGCTTAGATCATACCTCTTTTCCGGTTTGCCTGGCTGTTGATCTCTACTACCTCTGTGTCTGTAGCTTTTCTCTCAGAAGATGTCTCTCCGCTGCTCTATGCAATCGCCAACAATCAACAACAACTTTCTTGCGTCCTATGACCTATATTTATACAAGAGTTCACCGTCACGAAACCCTTAACTCATAGAACTGCTAGGCTGTAAACTCAATAATAAAATCATGCAACTAGAAGTTAAGCTTTCCATTCTGATCTAGAGTTTACCTTGCAAGACATCCGTAGAAATAAATCCAACTCCTGTTAAAAAGTTAACTCCACTTACAAGCGGTGGGTATCCCGTATAATCTAGTTTTAACTCAAACTGCTTCCCCAAAATCCGGTGCGGATCTTTAGGTAGTTTAGACTGGTGTTCCCTTGTACCCGGTTAGACCGGAGTATCCTCATACCCGGTACTCTTCTGTATGCAATCTAAGACCGGGACTGTAAACTTGAATCGGCCTACCGGTGTAGTGCCCTTTTCATTATCTACCGGTGCATACAGTCATCTCCTCGACTACTGGTGTCTTCTAAGTATTCGGAGTGACCGGTGATCTTTTACCGATGTATGGTGTTTTGTGAATATACAAAAATGACAATCTTAAGTTGCTAACATTAAATTGCCTTTATCTTGGCAGATTACTTCTGCTTGCAGATCTGATATTATCCCCCATTTATTAGTGATATGCTTCCATACCCTTGAAAGTGACTATATTAATCATATCAACAAATTTTCTCGTAACACTTTCTCATTACTGTGAAGGGAATTTGAGACAACAATCTTGCACCCACCATCCACTATCTGTTGTTCTTGTCTTCTCTTTGAGGATTGTCTTCCTCTGACAGACCTTATGTTATTCTCATCACAATGTTTATTAGTTTCTACAGTCGTCACAAATTGTTGCTCGTTCTTAATTCTCTGTTTTAACTGCCATTGTCTAGTAGACTATCATTATGTCTGTTCTTTGGCTTCCCTTTGTCTTATATTACTGCACTCCACAGACTTGATCCACTATTGTTTCAGTTGTCTGCCCTTGCACTTCTATGAGCTTGCACACTGTCATTTGTCACTTACTTATAGTCTCTTTTTTGTCATTATGTGAAGAATACAACATAATGCGACATGTCTTATTGCAGTCTTCTGTCTCTTACTTGCATATGACTGTCACTAATTCCTCATGCCATGACTGCACCATTTCTTCTTACTGCCATGAACATATTTGTTGATCATCATCAATAATTCTAACATACCTGCGAATAATTCTTAGTGATTCAACTCTGTACTCTCCAATACACTTGGCCACTTTTGTAAAATATTAATAGTGTACCTCATGAAGCTATTGAAGTCTATCATATTTTCTTGGGAAAGGCTTTCATGATATTGCTGCAAGATCCATTCTGAAACACCAGCACATACATTCCAAATAAGATTAGCATCTTTAATAACTTCCTGTGGCTTTCCAAATTGAGCTTTCTTCATTAGGCTCTTGTCATCTATTGATGATTCTGCTTCAGAAATCTCAGAAAATGTATTTGGATTCATTTTTCAGTCATTGAACACCTGGTCACTGTACTAGAGCTGACAGCCTTCATTTGTTAGTGGCTTGTATGCATTAGATAATTGAAATTGCAGATGGATTTGGGAAACGTTTGATTGTATGGTAGGCAATTGTAGAGTGCGAATAGGTCAAGGGATTGAGTCTCTGCAACTCTGGGTTGAGACAGATAAACTTTTTATACATGTATATCAGCAACTACATGAAATTTTCTTTGTAGTCCACTCCCATGGACATGGGAAAAGGTTTCCATGCCTCTTATGAGTAATAATTTGGTTTAGGCTCGAGCCCTACCATGTCTCAATAAGAGAGCTCGTCATGAAGATATACAGAGCTGAAAGCATAGCTGTAAAGGACACTGAAAAGGCATACAGAACAAAGATGCTGTATAAAACTAGTCATATTGTACCTTTGACAACAACATTAATGTCTTATTTTTTATATTAATCTCTTAAGCCCTTCATTTTCATTGCAAGTGATAATGGTGATGTTGGAGAGTCCTGATCACGTTATCACTACACCAACTAAATGAAATCTCTACTTGCAGAGCTAATTTCTTTCAAATGAATGGGGAGTCAGTAAGACCTGCATTTAAAAAGCTTTGCAACGTGGGTAAGATGTAGAATAGAGATCTTGCAAACCCTTTCCATGTGCCAAAAGCTTTGAAACTTTCCTGTAATGTAGCAGCAGATGGGAATGAAACTTTCAAACTTTCAAGCCTTGCATTGTGCCCCTTATTTCTGCTGCAATGTGCCATTAATCTTCCTCCTGGCTTGTTCAATGCCATCTTCCTTGACTAGCTGCCACCATGAAAGCTTAGGTCTGTTGTAAGAAGAGGGAAAGTAGGAAAACCCTATCCAGCTCGACTTGGCCAATACAAGAAACTTCCATCCAAAACTTTGCAACATGACTTTAGAATGAACTCTTCAACTTATGTAATACACTCCATGAGACACAATACCCTTTTTTTTCATTTTTACAATAAAAGAAAGAAACCATCATTTAACATAGTCGCCTAAACATGCCAAAAAGATTTGGCATTCAGATTAAATGACAAAGGATGGCAACAGTACTATGCAAGTAAAAAGCATTAACAATGTCATAAGGAGGGATGTAACATTTATCTCACATTCATTTGGTAAATTGCATATGTAGGCGAACTGTACATGGCTCTATTCAACTTGAGAGATGTAATATCTATAATCTGTGTGAAATTATAGGTTGTGACGGAAATACTATGCCTTTGCCAAAGGTTAACTACTTGGAATGATAGAGATCTTGCAGTGATAAGCTTGAAAATATTCTTAGAAATACAATATCATGATTGTGCTTTATTTGTTATCCTTTGTGCTTAATGGATTTTTTATATTAGCTTTATATAATCCTTACCTTCACTTAAGTGGAATTTTTCATTAGCTTAACATTAGATTTATTGTATTCATGCAGCTTTAATGATAATTGTTTATTTTTATGATGGAAAAACTTGCTCCTAAAAATATGACCCTGTCGGGTTTGAGCGTAGAAGATTCCATGCATTGGCAAGCAAAGTAAAATATTTGTTCCTTAAGCTTTCTTAAAATCTGGTCCTAGAAATTTACATATGTATATCCTTGCCACAAATTACTTTATATATGAATCATTCTTTATTATGTTAAGATTTGATCAGATTAATATGTTATAGGAATTTTATATATCATGGATATTGCTGGTGTATTCTTTTACAAATATTGTTTGATATAAGTTCTCCAAGTATTGCTGATCTATACTTCAAGTATTACTGATATACATGCTTCTTATGTATTGCTGATGTGCAAGTATCAATCTATGAGTGCCGAGCAATATTGTTGTATGTATATATTGATGGGCAACTATCGATACTCAATATCGATATGGATTATCAATCGACTACTGCGTATAGAATTGTCTGTTCACCATATCTCATTGAATGAATGTCACCGAATATATATGAGTCAAGGGGTATCTATTTTCTGTCCACGACAAACTGAGTTTAACACATGATACTAAAGGAAATGCTAAAAGATAAAGAATACACAAGATTCAGAGAACTGACATATGCTTCACTAATAGTAATCAAGTACATCCAGTATGAACATAGCATCATTATTTTGTTTCATGTCTATCCTCCTAGAGGATACTTAAACTATCCGAAGGGGTACAACTGAAACGTCGTAACATCACTGTTTACCTTTTGGTCACTAACGACTGAGGCTAACAATTCTATTAACATAACAGCTCCGTACATACAAGTTTCCCGACAATATCATCCCCCGAAAAAAAGAAGTTGTCTCCGATGACATACAAAATGGGAATGATGAAAAAAATATTATACAATAGAAAACACTACTCAAAAGCAGGAGGGGGCGTATGAAGCATCCCTGAAGAAGATGGTGTTGACGGTGGTGCTCGGGAAGCTATCCGGGCCCACAACTTGTACACTTGATTAGTCCTCACCCGTAGGTCACGCTCTACTACCATCTTCATCTCTAAAGCAATATTTACCATCCCTGCCGCTTCTAGCACGGCCTTCTCCTTTGCATCAATGCTCTCCATAGCACTAGCAAGACGGGTCTCTAAAAGAACCCTCTTTGTATGCTCTGCCTCTAACTGTGCCCGAAGTACCTCCAACTCTGTCGCCATACCACTCCTCTCAGCTGCCCATGATGCTTTTTCTCTAACCAACGTCTCCTCAACTTCTGCAACTTAGGTGGCCATCTCCTCCTGAGCGGCTATTGCTGCCTCCCTCATAGTCTCATGTCCTGAAGAAATGTGCTCTGTGCGCCGAAGGGTGAAGTATCCCTCCCGAAATGCCTGCTCCACCTCTCGTAGTAAGGCATGAATCCTACTTTCCCCTGCCTTCTCCTGAAGCGTCCAATCCTCTAACATAGCCAGAGACTCTGTAGCAGGCCATCCTCTCGACTCAAAGCAGTCAAGAAATGCAATAGGACAAACCACCCGTATGAAAGTCGATAGGTGCTCCAACTCGTGTGCGACCTCCTCTTGGTCCTGTAACTTCGCTGAGGCTATCACCCGCACTGCTCTTGCGGCTACATTTGCCAAGTACTACTCCAACACAGTCCTCCGAGACCCTCTCGCCAGCTCCTCACTAGGCTCCTTGTCTGGCTCTGGCATCTCCACATCACTAACATAGCTAGAGACTCTGTGGCAGGCCATCCTCTCGACTCAAAGCAGTCAGCAAATGCAATAGGACAAACCAATCGTACGAAAGTCAAGAGGCGCTTCAAGTCATGTGCAACCTCCTCTTGGTCCTGTAAGTTCGCTGAGGCTTTCACCTGCTCTGCTCCTGCGGCTACATTCTCTAAGTACTACTCCAACACACTCCTCCTAGACCCTCTCACTAGGCTCCCTATCTGGCTTTGGCATCTCCACATCACTAACCTCGTGTTGCGGCCCATGTGTCAAGGCCTGCCTCTCAGGCACCTCCTCTATCTCCAACTCCTGTCTTGCCGGTGAAACCACAGAGTCGAGATCCACTATCTCTGGAGGGACAACCAACTCTCGTCGTGGTGAAAGAAGGCTAGCCGCTGCTGGTACCATTAGTGCCATCTCGAACTGACTGAGCCAACTCATCATCGAGGCCTCTGTTGACAGACCACTACTTTCCATCGGTAACGCATCCCTCGACAGCTCCTCCAGCACCCCTAGGCCTACCCTTACAGTGGCCTCTGTCCCAACTACCTCGAGAGTGACTTGACGCTCACTCTCCGTCTGTGCTAGTAGCTCCAACTCCTCCCTCGGAGGTACTGCTCCAGCCTCAACAGTCCCCTCCATGGATTGGTCCTTGGCCAACCCGACTGCTACTGGCACCGCAACTGCCTCCCCACTCGATGGGGTCATATCAATTGGGACCCTCAACTCACCAAACTTGGGTATCGGAACTAAGTCCAAAATGGTACTGGATGGTGCTGATGGTAGCAAGGAGGCTGTAACTGAAGTGACTAGTGGAGTAAACAAAACTTGATCTTAAGCAACTTCAAACGACGGAGTGGGTATCTCCATACCTACCATGTCCGAGTCTCCTGTGGCTCCTCCCACTGTTGCACTCTCACTAGCTCCCGAGTCCTCACTGGTATCCTCTCGACCACTATCTGCATTATCTCCCTCAGACTCCGAGAGCACCTAGCGCTTCCTTTTCGAACCTGCCTATATCCCTCCTGTATCCAAATGGCGCCAATGAAAGATAGGGGGTTCACCCGTCGCTAGACTGTCGGGCTTTGTCCTCAACCTATCATGTGGAATCTACTCTCGGGTAGCATTGAGGAACAAGTGGATTGCATAATGAGGCATGTAGAAGGTCTTGTGCTGAAGCATCATGAACTCATACATCCTCTCGGCCATAATGGATGTCCAGTCATAAACAATGCCATTCTTGAGCCCATTCATAAAAACAAGGTGTGCGAGGGCAATGTCGGAAGCCCTACTGGAGCCTGTGAGCCTACTTTTGATAATATCCATGATACAACACCATTCTCCGGGAGCCACAAATGACTTCTTGATTCCTCAATTCTTTGAAGACGCTCCTGCTACAGACTCAAACTTGCTTGGAGTTAGTTTCTTGGAAACCAACTTTATAAATTTCTCCTTCTCCTCTCGAGACATTTTCCTAGGCTTCATGTCTATCTTCTTTCCCTACCTAGCAGGTATACCAAAAACCCTTGAAATTTTTGCGGGTGTAAATTTGATCTGGATATCCGTCCCTAAATATGTGAGGTTGCTGGTACGGCTGAACCTGTCAAACTTATCTATCATTCCATGCAGGGGTTCTTCAAACTCTTGAATGGAAAAGATAGGCATTTGAATTGTCTAGTGCACTTGTGCCCTGCGTAGCTGTCCTTTCAAAAAATCTGTATCCGGGGTCTCTTCCCACCAAGTCCTACACCCATACCCGTTCAGCCCTTTGAATGCAACATTTTTCCATGTAATTTCTTCCTTCTGTTGCTGCGTATGTGGCTGTACCCTAGGATGAACTTTCTTCTTGCCGCTATCCATGCTTCCAGCAATCCGGACTCCAAACAGTAAAACCCTCGTGCCCTTGTCTCTGGTAATGTTGTTACTTGCTGTTGTTGACACCTGTAGTTGCTTCTTCCAATCTTTTTTCTGTTGCTGAGACCCCATGCTGAAAACCTTATGCCGACAATAACTACTTGTATATAGTTTTTTGAATTCTTGAATTCTTCCCGTGTCCGCCAATGATCTTGTCGTCTGTACACTTATTTTTTTCAATTTTCAAATGACCGTATGATAAATTGGCTTATTTTATTCTTCCTCTCAACCATACGGAATTGTACGGATTTCTCTCCGCACTGTCTTTATTTCTCTCATAGAGATGTTCAGACGCAATTCTCCTAGCACTGTATGGACGCAATAACCCTGCACCGGACTTCATTTTTTTTGCTGTATAGACGCAATTCCCCCAGGTCTGTACAAGCTTTTTTTTCCTTGACATTTTTTTATGAGGGGGGACGGGGGTGTACGGTCTTTTCATTATGAGATTTTTCTTCTTCCCTTGGGGCTTATGTTGTACGACTTTTAAATGTCCTACAACCAAGTGTCGTACGATGTTCTCTCTCTCTCTTTTTCTTTTTCTTTTACAATTTTTATTATTTTTAAATTTTTTTTTAATACCTTTTTAATTATTTCCCATCTGGCTAGGCCTGCCAGCATGATTTGGGTCGTTGCTCCGTTGCCTTTCATGGTATAGCTTTAATTTGGACCCATTTATTGTATCGGGGACTTCCTTGCCGTCAAGCATCCATAATTTGATTGCCCCATAGTCGTCGACTTGTCGGACTCAATACGGCCCCAACCACTTAACTTTAAACTTGACGGGGTTGATCTCATTCTTTCCGTTGTATTTTAATACCAATTGTCTTGGGGTGAAGCAAACTCACTTGAGATGCTTGTCGTGCCAGGCCTTCTGCTATAGTTGCACAACCTCCGTAGCCCACTATGCCATCATGCAATGTTCATCCAGCTTGTTCAGATTGTACAATCTTTCCCGAAGGCTTTCCATATCCCCGAGTCTATTCTCTACCGCTATCCTTAAACCTGGTACCATGAACTCGATAGGGACAACTGCTTCCTGTCTGTACATCAATTGAAAGGGTGTTTTCTTGGTTGTGACCTTATATGTTGTTCGATAAGCCCACAACATTAAGGGTAACTTTTCTTCTCAGTCTTCTTACTCCACTTCGCATGACTTATAAACCACAAAGACTAGTATCTTGTTTGTGGCCTTTGCCTGACTGTTGGCTCGAGGGTAATACAGACTAGACAGGGAATGAAAGATTTTGAATTCCGTCATCAACAGTCGGATGACATGATTGATGAAGTGCCCTCCTTTGTCACTAGTCAAGTGAATGGGAATTTTGTACCTTGTTATGATTTGCTCGTATATGAGTTTGGCCGTACTCAAGGCCGAGTTGTCCGGCAAGGCCTGAGCTTCCACCCACTTCGTTAGGTATTTGGTGGCAACCACAATGTATTGGCACCGCTGAGCTCTGCTTTCCCTCAGGGGCCCAATAAAATCCAATCCTCATTGCTCGAAAAGTTCTTGTGCATGTGAGGGGTTTAAGGGCATAAAATCCCTTTTCAATGGTTTCCTCGCTCTTTGGCATGTATTGCAACTTATTACCCATTCCTTGGCGTCATTGTACAATGTGGGCCACCATAGCCCCGCCAAAAGTATTTTCCGTGGCGTCGTGTTTGGCCCCACACACCCCCCTGTTGGGCCTTCATGAGCTTCCGTCAAGAGACTTTGCACTTCTTCCTCCATAACACACCTTTGCAACACTTGGTCTAGCCCCATCTTATACAAAAGTCCATTTATCAATTGAAACGGTCTACTTCTTAGTAGTAGCTTCCGTCGCTCACCTGGCGACATTTCTCTTGGAAATTGTGATGTTGATAGCTATTCGCCAATGCTTTTGTACCATTTCGAAAGGAAATCAATATGAAATAGATGTGCGTTTGGAAAATCGTCATTAATTCCTTCTGGCGGTTCCCCCAACTTGATTCGAGAGAGTTGATTTGCAATGACATGGCTCTTCCTTGGCCGCACAATAATGGTGAAGGTGAATTCTTGAAGTAGCAACAACCATCTTCTCACACTCCCCTGTATGATTGGTTTGTTCACTAGGTACATCAGTACTTGGTGGTCAATGCAAAATGTGAACGATGTTGCTAATAGATAGTGCCTGAACTTCTGCACCGCGTAGACCATTTTGAAGGCCTCCCGCTCCATCATGCTATAGTTCTTCTCGGCTCTCAACAATAGTCTACTGGCAAAATAGATGGGATGGTCTAGGTTGTGATCACCTTGTGCCAAAGTTGCACTGATTGCAAAGTTAGAAGCATCCACATTTACGTGGAATTCCTTATCCCAGTTGGGATATGCCAGGGTTGGTTCTCCGACAGCTTCGTCTTCAGTTCTCCGAATACAACCTCCTGTTCCGTACCCCACACATATGGTTCCCCCTTCTGTGTTAGCCTATCGAGGGGACAAGAGACTTGTGCGAAGTTCTTAATGGATCACCTATAATAGCCGATGTGTCCCAAGAATGACTTCACTCCCGTCATGTCCATGGGGGTCTCCATTTCTACTATTACCTGGACCTTGTCAGGATCAGTTTTCAATCCTGTCTTACATACAATGTGACCTAAAAGCTTGCCCTGTGGGACTTGTTACCATATTTTTACCCATTTTTGGATTGGTGACCTAATTACTAGATGAGGCTCAGTACCCTAGTTTGCATTATTAGATGGTCTTATTTAAATTTGTGTTCATTTCAAAAAAGATACATGTAAAGGAAAATAAATCTTTGCATCTAAATACTACATATATGCCAAGTATCTGTATGTACTGAACAAAGGAAAGAACTGAAAAATAAGATCATCTGAGCTCACACAGGCCGTGAGCATAGCCAACCTTCAAAAGAGTATAAATGAATACAGACATACACAAAGTGGATGAACATAAATACAAGGGTACCGGACATTTCCTAGTAATGAGGTGTTGATCCGGTTTTGTCCAGTGTGCTCTTGTGATCCAGAACTTGTAGAGAAGAGGAAAAGGGATGGGGTTAGATCCAATGGATCTAAGCAATGCATGATATCCTAATACTTACCCTCGTCTACAATCATGCATATATGTAATCAGCCATACACTTCTAAAGGGGGTTATGCTACAGGGCATGTGCACCTAGGAAGATGCTACAGGAAGGAAAAGAAGATACCATATTTTCACTAACTTGTTTGTTCCATGTGTAGATACAAAAGAAGCTAAAACACTGTTGTTTACCTCATTCAGATAATCTAGGTACTGATAGGATGATCTTTCCAGAAGACCATCCTAGAAGTACATAGATTGTCTGTACAACAACAATCACAAGGTGCTGAAATATGATGAATGATGTTGCCCTGTAATGTGGGCACTCTCGGGAAGCCCAAAGCTCCTTGACAGAGACCACATTACAGGCCAAGAGCACCCATGATCCAGAAATGATAAGGAAAGGAGTCAGAAGAAGCAGTATCCATGGAGCATCCAAGGATCATGAAGACAAAATAGCAAATACAGAAGGCCTATTTCATGCAGAAGGTACACAATCTGCACAGTATTATCATTGCTATGGCATGAAATATATTCAAATCTAGAAGCATACCATGAAGATGGAGCCACCATAAGTGCTCATGCAATAACAAATGGTCAAGTGACTAATGAAGTATGGTTTCTCTGATATATTTCTACATGGTACATGGTCTATGCAAGATCAGTAAAAGGGCATCTCAATATAAATTATGCAGGACCATGACGCATCATTAAGCCTGGATATCAGTGGTGCATGTATTAGAAAAAGTAATCAACATTACAAGATGCAGCCAACAGAATGATGAAGCCTCATCAAGCAATAAACACAACATCATACAGAGCAATGCATCAAAATGATGATGGCGACAGTGATACTATAGCTCATGGGTTGAAGTCCAATCAAACAAATGGAGGACAAGCTATAGCTCACAGGCCCTAAGTTGTAACCAGAAGTGCGTTCAAAGCACATGCATGAAAACAGTGCCATAGAAAGAGCATGGGTTGCATCAGCAACCATACATTGCGGTGCCAGGCATAGAAAGTTTGGAGCAGATACAAAACTTGAAGACCTTGCAGCTTGTAGCTAAAAGGTTTCCGCTGTTTGACCTTGCATTCAAACAATACAAAAATGGCCTAAAGAACTAATAATATGTATAGAGATAGTCCTTGATGCGGAGTCACTTTTAAATGAGTTACCCTTCTCAAATCTCTTGTTGTCAGTCCCATTGCTAACAAGAAAATCTTCTATCCCTACCCAACATTGCGGCAGGAGCATTCCTCAAATGCGGATGCCATCATGCTATGTTTGGTTATTAAATGCGTCTCTGCATTTAAGAAATTGATCATACAGGGGGATAATTTTTATAGAATATCTTCAGTGGAGGTGGATGAGAGTAAATGGATATTGATAGCTATCTTCACAGAATATTCTAGTTGGCACACTATAGATAATTACTATGTACAGGGATGGCCAGAAGATGATTGAGATGAGAATGAAGTGGAGAAAGGATTTCTTGTAATGGGAGAAGAGGCTAGGCTTGTGGAGGCTTTATACCGCTTATTCCCTATCATAGCAAACTAATAGTTCATAGGCTATGCATAGAAAAGGCAATAACCAGTAAACAAATTATGATGGCATTGATCTACGCTAAAATTAGTGGTTCGAACAATCAAATGCCATACTATTGATCACAGCACAAGTATTTCAATAATGCTATAACAAGAAGTGAGCACTAGTAGATGAATGAGCTACGACGCCATAGAACATAGTGATAAGAGGTATTGTTAACAACAAATATGAACATTGTATTAAACACCCTGGTTTCAAATGCTCACGGGTCATCCAAGGACACGACATGAAGAAGTGAATACAATAGTGTGCCCACATACAGGGAATGAAATGCTATCACAGGCACGGTCAAATGCAGAGAGATATTGACAAATAATAAACAGCAAGTCAAGAACAGTAAGCTCAATCAAACAGTAACGATCCCCTAGCATAAGAAAATGAAGCCATAGCTTCCTCACACAAAAAATCGAGCATGTTATAACATAGTGCTAAAACAGAGAGAGAATAAAATGTGTGAGCATTGTATAGTGAAGGCACAGTGCCATCCATTTCAAAGAACAGTGAGCTTGATCAAATAGACTGTGCCCTCGAAAATACAAAGGGGTTAAACAGTAAGCACAATATCAATATGCAAAGAATGAACAAAAACAAATACAGAGAAATGAAAACCAAAGTGCCTACCATGATGCCATGAAGACCAAAAGGCCAAGAAGTTTCCAATCCGAGTTGAGCTCAAAAGCAGAAGGCAAGTTCACAGACTGCAACTTTCCCCAATTTGCTGGCAGTGAAGTGTTGATGTTTTGGCATCTTCTTTTTTTTGCTTGGATTGGTTTTTGCAAAGTGTTGATTAATAGGTTTTCCCTTTTCCTTTAAAGGATTAGGTTGAGAACTTTATTAATTAAATGTTAAATATTTATTCCTAGGGCTCATATGCTATGTGAAGGTGGGTTTATTTTAAAAAGATGTAGATATTTTTGAATATGTTTTCCCCTTTTTAATTAATTTAAATTGGGTTGAGAACTATTCATAAAATACAATTAAAATCCACATAAGGGGGTAATAAAGATTGTAAATGTAAAAATCATTGCTTGTATTATTGTAAGATATTGACAAATGGTGTTTCTATAAATCATTTGTCAGAATATCATTTATAGAGCATGATTTAGAGGGGATAGGGTAGACTTTAATGGCTTATCTTTTTTAGGATTTTCACTTTTCCCCTACCCCTAAAAATTCGGGAATCTGACATCCGGATTTGAGAGGCATCTTTCATGGATCCTGAATGCAAAATTTTTCCATTTTTGGTGAGGTTGAGGGTCATGAATGTAGATTCTTAGGTTGTGTTTTATATACCTCTCACTTAGGTGATTGAGGTTAGTTCTTCATTCTTTCTCACTTGGAGGTGAATGTTGTAGCTCTGGAGAAGCATATTATTGTACTTGGCTCCTTTTCACTGAATATACAGTAGTATTCCTTCTGGTGTCTATTATTTTCTGAGTTTTTCTATTAGAATTCATGTCAAAGTTATTGTGATTTTGTTTATCCTTTATTTTGCATGTTTGTTCTAACTGAATGTTCAGGAAAGTGTTTTGCTATTGTTATTCTAATCTGTGTACAATTTGGGTTTTAAGTTGTGGAAGCTCTTTCCCTTCATTTTCCCCATGTACCTCTTTATTTCAAAAAATATCAAGGCAATAGGGTCAGGTTGTGAAATACAAAGTTATTTCAGGTGTCATTGTGAGTATTGCTTCAATCTGTGGACCTCAAGGTTCGGTGAATGACCTAGGTATAGTTTCAGTTTCATGCACTCTCTCTCCCTTTTCCTTCAAAGTTTATTTAGGTTTCAGGTGATTCAAGGGGAAGCCGAACCCTAATCTGGAGGTCTACTTTCTGATAGGTTAGCCACAACCTGAAAGTAGTCCCATGTTTTATGAGATTGCTAGGTTCACACTTAGCTTATTCAGGTGCAATCCCCAGTGACAACAGGACCATAAATCTGCACTTCTTCGGATTGAGTGCTAACCTTGCCCGTCGGCAACTTTTCATACATTCTCCTAACGCCGCCAAGTGTGTGTCTTGCCTACTAAAAATAGACCAATCATCAGGGAAAGCTCAAAAGTTCCCCACTGACATTTTATCAAAAATATGAAGAATTATTCTCTCAAATGTGGTGGGTGCGTTGCATAGACCGAAGGGCATCTGGTTATATGCATACACCTTGTCCTCCATCACGAACGTGGTTTTCAACTTATCTTCTTCTGCAATTGAAATCTGGTTATATCCCGAGAATCCATCCATGAACGAATACATGTCATGTCCGACAACTTCTTTGAGTATTGTGTCTATAAATGGAATGGGGAAGGGATCCTTTATGGTGATGACGTTTAAGCATCTGAAGTCGACACAAATTCTGATTTGGTTTGCCTCCTTTAATGATATTACTATCGGTGATACCTAGTCGCCTGTCTATACTTTGAAGATAATCCCTGCCTCGAGCATGCGTTGAATTTCTTCATCTACCCTGGCGGCATAATTCTTGTTCATTCTATATGGTCTTTTACATACCGGTATGACTCCCGGTACCAAGGGTATACGATGCACACACAACTCTGGTGGTACACCCTTAAGGTCTTGTAAGTCGAGGAAAACACGTCCTTATATTCCATGAATATTTTGAATGCTGCAGCTTTCAGTACTGGATTCCAGTCGTCCCCAATCAATATGTTGCGTGGGCTTTGCTCATCCTTGAGGTTCGTAACTTGTAGGGACAGTTCTTCGTACTTGATTGGTCCTTCGGCATCAAATTTGTGAGCTATGCTCTCATTCACGCGGGCCTCTCCCTCTTTGTATTCCCCATACTCCGGTGGGAACACTTCCTTTTCCGACTCTTGTTCTATCTCTTCCACCCCCAACATGTAACTGTGAAAAAGTTCATAGTCTTCCATTTGCCAATAAAAGAGTCCGTTCATTGAATTTGCATCATCTTTCGAACATTCCTCGAGTTCCAATACGCCCTTCTCATTGGGTTCCATTCAGTTCCTCCGCTCATCCATTCCACCATGCTCCTTGTCGGACTCAGACTCTGAAGATGATGTGATTTCTTCACTTACCATTTGTGTACGGAGGTCAATGACAAATTTTCTCCCGCCACTTTTCATGGAGAGGGTATTCTTCTTCCAATTGTGAGTGGCTTTTGCTGCGGCCAACAACCTTGGCCAAGGATAGCATCATACCCCCTTTTCTTCAGTGGAATGCCTACGACGTCTAGCAGGAAGGGTTGCGTGTCGACGGTAACTTGTTGGGCCATGAGTGTCCCTAGGGGTTTAATTCCCTGCTTTGCGCCCAACAGGTTGAAGGTCGAAGGCCACAACGTTGGCTTACCTAGTTTCTTCCATGTTTCTTTCGGAAGGATATTCACTCCCGAATTGCCATCAACTATGGTGTCTGTAAGGATTGTTCCTAGGATGCCCATTTCGATGACTGCCAGGTATCAGCCATTATTCACCACCAAGAGCATAGGGTCCATTGCCGATCCACGTGGAACAGACGTTTATTGCATGGTGCTGGATTGTGACGTGCTACTATGTTGTACAAGACAAGCATTTAATAATGTCATCTTCAATTGAGGCATGGTATGGAGGAGATCCTGGATATTGACCGACACCTCCATTTGTAACATCTGCCGCAGTATATTGTTTTTTGCCTCTGTCCGCTCGGAAGTGCCCGCTCTCTCGTGCGTGTCCTTCTCCGTCTTCATGAATTTCTCTATTTCTTCCTTTGCCTCTCGTGCTCTTTGCTTTTCGGTACGGGGATCCAGATATATTGCTTGTTTCACTTGGTTTCGGGTGACAACAAGTACCCTTTCTTCTTCAATGTTAAGAAGCTTCATGCCGGGCTTTAGATAACATCTTCGTGATCTCCAGGGCCGCACCATTGACACAACTTGTGGAACTGGTGGACTCACTCATCTTTATCTGTAACTCCGTTTTCTATGCAAATAGTCTCACAGGTCCGACAATGTCTCACGGGATCCTCCTTTCCGTTGCCTGTGAACTTTGGTAATTTCCGTTTTCCTCTGTTGGTTGACTGGAGCCCGACGGATTGTTTTGATTACTGCCTCTTGTTGGTTGTGCTCCTGAACTAGTTGGGTTTGATCCTGACGGGTTGCTTTGACCATTGTGCAGTATCCCTCCAACACGCCTTGCCTCCTTGTCCTCAACTTCCCTCACTTCTTCTCCCCCTTCCCTTCGGTCACTCCAGCCTTGGATTCCCTCCGTTCATGGTGTGAGAGAGGTTTATAAACTGCTCTCATGTTTCCTCAATCTAGTTTAGCCTTTGTTGTGTCTCCTCAAGTAACTCCTTGCTACTTCTAACACGCCGATGCTCTGGCGAGTGTTCTCCTTCGGTTGTTGCACCTCCCATAACAACCCCATGGTCACCTTCTGTGACACCTCCATGGTCCCCTTCGGCCAACCCTTCGGTCATTTGTCCTTTGGCAAGTTGCCTTAACCTCTGTCAGTGTTCTACTTGTGCGAGGATTAGCGCTTCATGTGTGGCTTCCAAGGTATCCGAATTTGTCCTTATTCCTATCTTTATTCAATAAATTGGGCATAAATTCTCTAGCAACACATCATGTTTAAATAAGACACTTTTATTTATTCATATCTTCGTACAACGCGAGTCAACTATGTGACCTTGTCATTACATATTTACTTCTTTATTTTCCCTCCTTGAGGGCTTACAGTTCATGGGCTTGTTCTTCGCCAGGTTCCATCACGTTCTTCTTCCCGACGGTCATTCTCAGTAAAATTTTGCAAGAGCTGTTGTCGTCGTTGTTCCCGACCAACTTCCTCCCTTCAATTAGTCCGCGCGAGGGATGCTTGCGCTAGTAGACGGGGCATGTTATGCAACAACTTGTTTGTGTTGGCAAATTTAAGTTGTTCTTGCTGAAGTTAGATGCAAACACCATTCCCGTCGGTATAGGTACACCGGTAGATCACTCATATTACTGTATATGCATTGTAGACTAAACAGAGGAGATGCACCGGTAGACCTAACAGAGTACATAGTACCGGTCTTATAGTGCATATAGGGGATGAACCAGGTATAAGATTAATACTGGTCAAGTGCATAATAATCCGCATCGGATTATGCAGAACTGTCTGATTTAAAACCGGATTATATGGAGCATCCACCGTGTAGAATTGGAGTTAGTTTTTTAACAGGAGTTAGTTTTATTTCTACGCGGATGTTTCAAGGTAAACACAAGATTATCTTGCAAAGCTTTTTGCTGCATGATTTTTGGGTGAGTTTACAGCTTGGCGGTTCTATGAGTCAGGTTTTAATAAGATTAATTTCTTATAAATACAGGCCATAGGACACAAAAAAAAGAGAGTTGTTGAGTATACAGAATAGGAGAGAGATATCTTCTGAGAGAAGCTACGGTCACCAGAGTTGAAAGGCAAAAAGTTTCGACAACCAAGCAAAGCAGAAAGGTTAACATGTATGATCTAATTAGACAAAAGGTGTCAATTCAGATCATTGCTTTTATTCTGTTAAAGCATATTCAAATCCCTCTATCAGGGTGAACCCTAATAGGTTCTGTGTATAAATCCTTTAACTGGGTAGTATCTTAATTGATGTTGAAAGTCTTTTAACAAGGTAGCTCCTAACAGAGTCAAGATCTTAATTGATCTTCTACCAAATCCCTTTACCGGGTAGCACTCTTGCAAATGTTTTGTAAGCTCTTAACCGGGCACCTTCGTTACTGCAGTAGTGAAGTTGTGAGCTCTGTTTCACCATGGTTTTTTCCTTCTAACTGAGGGTTTCCACGTATATATGATTTGTTGATCTGAGTATTTCAATTATATTTGTGAATGGTTATTTACATTCTGTTTATTCTGCAAGAATCTTTATACAAGGCTTAATTGAAGATAGAAATAGTATTTACTGATTCACCCCCCTCTCAGTAACCGGTTAGGAATAAGAATTGGTATCGGAGCTCAGTTGTCTTAGATATAAACTTAACCGTTTGAGAAAAAGATCATGGAGGGTTATAGGTATCAGAAGCAGCTTGAGGGAGCCAATAACATCATTGCCTCTCTTGAGAATATGCTGAGAAGATCCCTTGCTAAAAGAAAAGAGTTGGCTCTGCAATGAGTGAGAGCAATGAAACAATTGATGAGCTCTTTGCGCAAAGTGGACCAAATGAAGCTAAGGAGGCAGTCTCTGAGCTCATGGAGAGAAACTAGATCCTAACCAATTAGATCTCCAACCTAAAAAGGGAGCAGGAAGATAATGCCCTAAGAATGACTGAACTGATTGAGAAAAAGAGGAAAACTGAAGATGAAAGAAACACTGCAGTTAAGTCATTAACAGCCTCTGAGAGAGCAAGAAATTTGGCAGAAGAAGCTATAAGGGAAAGTGATCTTGTCGTTCTGCAACTTCAAGAAGACATGCAAATAGTCACTCGAGAAAATGCCAACATGCAAAAGATTTGGCATGATAAAGATGATGCATGTAAGAGGTTGGCAATTGAGCTATATCAACTGAAGGAACAGATGAAAGAATTCGAAGAAAGAAATGAAACCCTCAGAAGATACAACGAAAGCTCAGTAAAGCTTGATGAGCAACTAAAACTTCAAAGAAAGCGCAAAGATCCCACAGGACTTGGGTTCACCGAATAAGACACCAAGGAAATCAGTGAGTCATCTGGAGCCAACAAAAGCAAGAAGGAAAAGAAGAAACCGGTAGAACAAAAAAGTAAAAAGACCTTCAACACTTCTTGCAATCATTGTGGAAAACCGGGCCATAAAACAAATAATTGGAGAAATGCACCGGTAAAGCCAACTAACAGTTACTGCAAAAACTGTTGCAAGTATGGCCACAAGACCACTGAATGTTGGTCTTGCTTCACAAGTGTGTCCAGTGGAAGCAGCGGAAGCTTCAAGGGCTATTGCTACGCATGCAACAAGTTTGGACACAAAGTTGATGAATGCAGATCCAAAACAATGGCATTCAGGTCCCCATTGAGACCAATATTCCCTAAAAGAAACAAGAATCGAAACACAACCAACTATGCTAAATGTGGCACGCATAGTTATAATGACTCCTGGTGTAATTCACCTAACAAAAGAAGGGCAAATCCATGGAAGGCAATCGGGATGGTCTGTTACACCTTCAACAAAGTTGGACACTTGGCTAAAGATTGTAGGAACCGGTCAGTGAACAAAAGAAAAGGATAGGTCAAACCGGTGATGAAGACCTCGTCTTCCAACGAGAACAAAAACAGAGGAAAAGAGACCGAGAAAAAACTCAAGAAGATTTGGTTCAAGAAGGAATCAAAGAGCTCTGTTGAGGAGAAGACAGAGGGAAGATCATTGTCTGCTGATGGTGATATCTCTTTCGCAAACTGAGCCTAAAAGGGTTAGAGGGAACCAGTAGCCCGTGTACTGTTCCCGGTAGGACTAGTGAGCGTCAAACTCACTAAGTCGGTAAGTTAAACCGGACAGGTAAGCGTTGATCAACTGGGGTTTGTTCAAACAAAAAAAAAGCCTGAATATGGGTTGGCGAAAAAGGAAAGAAAGGTTAGGTAAGGTAATTAATGCTATAGCCGTTAACAAATAGTTATCATTTGGTAATTACGGTTATGCTCTAAATCTATATAAAGAAAGAAGGATTACTAATTTTCTTTTACTTTGCGATTTGTGATTAACAATTTCTTATGCTTGAGTAATATTCTCGTGTTTTGATCATTGATAAGTGTTGGCTAAAAATTTTGTAAGTCGCTAAGACTACACGTTACAAATTTGTAACTTTAGACAACGATATAATGAAATAAATCTCTCCTCTTAGCAATAGGGGAGGCTCCCTTCTTACCGTAGGTGGCTTCAACAGGATTTCAACTGGAATGAAATAAGGTTGATACTTCTAATCTTTTCCTCTTTTTTCAAGAAAAGATTCACAAGCAAATACAACTTATTAGCTCTACAAAGATTACCTACTACTACGATAATACCGGTGACTTAGCAATTGACGTAAGAACAACTCCTAAGACAACAGTTATATATATATTTGGTGAATTAAAACAAGGGCCCAAATTCTCTTGCACTTAATCCTATTTTGAGATAATGAGAATCAATAGTGAGGCTCAAAGTCTCTCACTAATAATTCTGAAATTAAAAGAAAAATACTCAAACTTGAAGCTCAAAGTCTTCAACTCTTAGTATTTACAGCCGCTACTACTATAACAATTCTCCTCCTGCAGCTCAAAGTCTCTCAAAAGGTGAATTGAAACCTCTAATGATGTACGCAAGTTTAGATTAAGATGAATTTAAGAAGGATTGAACAATGCAACGTAAGAAAACACCATTCAATCCCAAGATTTACAACACAAATTTTGAAGAGTCTTGCTACTTTTATTCACTTTTGATAACTCATACAATGAAACACAAAGTTTTCATCACCCAAGTTCTCAAGTATAGCCTTGCTTGCTTAAACAAAAGATAAAAAAAATTACAATGAGCTCTCTCCTTTATATGGGAAAACAAAAGAGAGAAAAGTGGAGAGAAAAGGGGAAACCTTTAACCACTTTGACTTATTCTATTAATTAGTAGAAAACTTATGACTTATTCAAAGTTGCATGCCTAATGCACGTGCAACCTGATTGCATGAAGTGATTATATAGGTACATGTTATCCTGTATTTACAAAAAGTTTCACTTCATACAATCTATCATATCTATTCTACTTAAAACATAAAATATTAAAGACAATCATGTCTTTACAAAGTATTCACAAAGTCTGCAAATTTCTGAAGAGACTCGCGAACAACTGTTTCATCTGGAGCTCCTATATGTTGTGCAACAACTGTCACTTTCTGATTTAAGTTTGTACTTTCAGCAATAGCATTTTTATACTCAATCAGCTGGCTTTGCAAATGATCCAATGAAGTTTTATAGCTGGTTAACACATCAATCATATCAAAGTCAAAATTATCTGCCTCTAATTGTAAGCGAATAACCTTTGTGAACATTGCTAAAACAGCTTTATCTTCAATGAGCTCTCCTCCTTCCATGATTAATTGACACTTCAATCGCTGAAAGTAACCATTAATCACACTCATAGCTTTTAAGGCGTTCAACCGCCTTGTGACTTTCTGCCTTAAATCCTTGTAGCACTTGTTCTTTATTGACCATCAAATGTAGATAATCACAATACATCTCTATTGAAGAGATGATGCCAGAATTACATAGATCATCCAGACTAATCTTTGTCATGCTCCTCCAAACATCAAGATCAACATCTAAGAACCTGAGTTGTTGATCAAAGGATGTAATGAGCTCATTCAACTTGAATGAAACCTCTCTTCCTCGTTTACAAACATTTATTGTATTCTGAATCACTTGCAGACCTTGTGATTCCAAATGGCTGCCCCACTCATCCATGGCCTTGGCTTTCTGGTGACGCTTATCATAACACTCCGGATGTGAAACTGAAATAGGAGCAACATTCTGAGAATTGTTCATCATGTTAATAACTTCAAGAAGGTGTGCCTTTTCCTCCTTCAGTTTGTTCTTCTTCTCCCATAGCTTGTCATTCCTTCGTGTGAGTTGTGCAACAACATCTTGGGCATCCTGTTGGCAACTCAAACGTGTCTGCTTACCAAGTTCCACCCTTGTGATTTTATAATCAGAGGGTTGCCCATCTTCTGTGATTCTATCAACCAAAGGCTCGACAATCTCGACATATTTAGCATTGTCTTTCACCACGATCCTTGAGACTATCTTAGCCTTTTTGTTCTTTGGAGCTCTTGGCTTAGAAACTTGTTTGAAATCGAAGCCCTCCAAAGGAATCTCTTTTTTCTTTCTCTTCTGTGTTATGGCACTGAGCCAAGAAGGCAAAGAAAAAGAAGAAGACATTGCTTCTGCAGATGTAATGGCCAGAGTAGTGACCGGATCCGACTGTGCAACTGTAGCCACAAGAGGAGGAGCCTTTGTTAAGATCACCATAGGAGTGGGACTGCCATGAGTAACCTCAGTCATGAATTACTCCATCTGCACTGAAGTGGTGTCTAGCACTATCATAGAAGAGATGGCCATAGAAGGAATGCTCATAGAGTATGCGTCAAGCACACTCTCAGAACTGTGATAAGAATCCTCCTGTATGATAATAGGGGCTGCCGACGAGATAGGCAAGGCAGGTGTCACCAAGACTGAATCTATAGGAGGAACCTGCTCTGTAGTAAATTCATCTGCAGCTGTACCCAAAGGTGAGTCAGGAGACTCGTCTGACACAAGAGCAAAATCAGGATTCATGGTGGTAGCTGAATTATCCGCAGGAGGAGGTACATTAGGTGAAGATACCTTAAGTGAGTCAGGCATCTCATCATCATTGGACACTAATTGAACCTTTTCATGTTTTGTGCTTTTGACCTCAAGAACTCTTCCAGTGTCCTTGCCTCCCTTAATTGTAAGCTTAGGAAGAGTAGATATGACGGGAACGATAGGATTAGCTATTGAAGAAGATGCGCCATCTTTAGTCCTTCCTTTGATTTTTGATCTCTTACCAACTGGGCCACCATGATCAAATCTTTTCCCGCTCTTATCTTGATACTTTTCAGTCCTCTTCTTTTTAACTAGATATTCGTATTTGCAAGAATGGACTGAAAACGATCCCAAACAGAAACACTCTCTTTTCCTGACCAGGAAGGAGACAAAATAGGCAAATCCTCAACATGATTACGAGTATAATCAAGATCAAGAATGTTACTATCATCTTCAACCCCCGGAGGAATGTCTACAAGATTGAAGTCAATAATCTACTTGATAGACAGGCGACAGTAATCCATCCTCCGTATATCTGCCTCAGTGCGAAGATCAATCCATATGTCCTCTAACTTGTATACATGTACAAACTGCCTTCTCATCTTGTCATTGAGCCCTCGCCAGTCAAAATGACTCCTAGCCATGAACTTCTTCAAGGTGATCCTTTGAAGCTCATACTCCATGTTTTTGGCTTTCGGGACTGTATCTATGGAGTAGTCTCCAATCTTCAGCGGATTTCGTGAAAAAATCCCCACACCTGGTCTGTGTAATGTATTCTGGTGCATTTGAACAGCCATGAGTTGCCTAGCCAACTCCATGAATATGATCTTATCTGTAGGATACCTCGGGAGTGTATGTGGTTCATCTTTGAAGTAGCCCACCCGCATGTAAGTGAAACTAGGGAATTGAAGAAATAGGCAGCCATACTGATTTACCTTAACCCATGCCTCATCTGACACGCGCTTGTTTGGGAGACTTTTATCAAACAAGCACATGAAATGCCCATAGAAAGCATCCTGTACTTTGCGGTAATGAGAGCGAATAGCCTTCAACATGAGTTGAGGAAAATACTCCCATACAGAAACCAATGATCTATCCCCTTTAGTGGATAATCCAGAGAAAGAATCAAGAGAGGTAGCGATATACACAAGGTATGAATTCATGTAAAAAGTACAAGTGTTGACAACTTGGGAAAACTGCTCACACAACATATCACTGATCATTTCTCCCCAGAATATCTTTTTCTCAGACCGGACAATAAGAGCAATGTATTGGTACATCCGGGGCTTAAAGATGTTTGATGTCTTTAACCCTGTTAGGCGGTTGAATAAAGTGATAAGGTCACTGATCTCCTCCTTGAATTCAGTGCGTTGGATTCCTTTTGGCCATCTTGCAATATTTGGCCTTTTATTGGGCAGCCAATTTTCATTGATAAATTTTGTGCATGGAGTGTCTTCATTCCATCTGTCAAGAGCTTTCTACTTGGTGATATTAATAGTGACAGGACTCAATGGCACTTGGAAGATTCTGTCCATAGTCTTTGGATCAAGACTAATGATAGTCTTACCATCTTGGTCCTTGATGGTTCTGGATGTAGGATCAAAGTTCTTCGTACATGCAGGTACAAACTCTGGCTCAAGGGCAGCCAATGGAAATGTAGAGACAAGATGAATGCTGCTCTGTTTGATGGAAAACATGTCCTCTGTAATCGCAACATCGACCCTTTGAAGGAAGTCTTCAAAGTTCATGTGTGAAATATCTGTATCTTTAACTTCATCACAATAAGAAATCATTTGTGAAGGCGGGACAAAATTGTGATATGAGTCATACTGGTATTTCATCTTCTTCTTCTCTTTTTCCTTAGCAAGTGTGATCCCTTCAGACATAGCAACTTTATGTGACCGAGCAGCTGTGACATAAAAATCCCACAAAATGAGAACGTCTTCTTGAGAGGGGTTTCATCATAAAATGATGAAAGGTGTATGGAGATGACTGATTTTTGGGAAAATGAATTGGTTTGAGCTCAAAGAGAACTCAAGAACGAGTTTCTCATGGGTAATTGCATATGGGGACAGCAAGAATCATGTAAGATAGGATAATAAGTGAAGGGCGGAATGTCATTTTATAATGAAGTGTTAAATTGACCACCATTATGAGTTTGACGTCATATGGTAGTGGTAGGGACAGCAACTTCATGCAAGTGGACTTGGAAAATAGCACGTGTAAACTTGCATTTGGTTTGTTTCCTTCTTTGCCATAGAATGGGGTTTTTAATCCTGATTGCATATGCATCTTGAGAATAGAAGACAGAAGTAGAAGAAACATGAATTTAATCACATGTAAATAAAAAATGAAAGCTTTACATGTAAGTTAAATAACTTAGGAAAGAAACGCAAGAAAAAGACTAAGGAAGAAATTACCTCAATCCTCAAGATGAAATCTTTCAAAATCTTGAGCCAAATCTGAAATAAATTCAATAGATTTTCGAATTTAGAAAAGATTGGATTGATAGAGTATATATAGATCACATTCCTAGTCTCTTTCCCTTTATTTTGGACAGTCAATAAGCATATATAGCCAAGTGGGGAAGAATGAGAAATAAAATGCCAAGAAATAGCAACCGTTTGACTATTTCTCTTGCATATGCAATGAGGAAGAAAAACGGCGTCTAGGGCATAAATTCAACAAAAAAATGGCAACATAAATTCATAAAAAGAACAAATAACTTACCAAAATCAGTCATAGGCTGAGAAAATGATTGAAGATGCTCAAAACCCTTCTTCAATGAGGTGTTTTTTGAAGGAAGAATGGCTCCAAGTGGACTGTTTTGACCACATTACATATGCTGTGTATTACAAACAACATATGCAATGTATATAAAAATCGACGCCCAAGAGTATTAATGCTGAAAACGCACTTTTCAAATGCAAAGACACATATGCGAAACCCTTTGAAATCAACGCCTTGAATGAAAAGTTAAAAATGCTGTTTAAGAGATAGTCTTCGCTTGTGTAAATGCATTCAAAATCGACACCATAGGGAAGGATTAAAAACGTTGAATATGAGATGTTTTGCATATGCAATCTATCTCAAAATCGACGTCTTGAATGGAAGTTGGAAACACTTATTCAAATGCAAACACAAATATGTATGCACTCCCAAAAATGACGCCTTAAATGGGTGATTAAAAACGTAGTTTCAAACAGCTTTCGCACATCTCTAATGTACATGCAATCCTCTTGGAATTCGACACCCAAGAGGATACATTAAAAATGCATTTTTAAAAGAGACTTTGCATATATAAAAACATATGCAATCACTTCAAAAATTGACGCCCACAGTTTGGGTATTAAAAACGTTATTTTAGAATGCATTTGCATACGAAAAAGTATATGCACGAGCCTTCAAATTCGACGCCTTGTAGGAAAAGATGCCAAAACGCACTTTTAAAATGTGTTTACATATGAAGAGTTAAAAACATATGCAACCCACTTTAAAATCGACACCTTTGGTAGATATTAAAAGCGTTGAATAAGAATGCCTTCACATATGTTTTTAAAATATGCAATGCTCTTAAAATTCAACACCATAAGGAAAGATTTTAAATAAAGAAATGAATACACACTTTTGAATTGCATATACATATCTTTCATAACATGACTTTCATAAAGAAAAAGCCACCTGGGGAGTTTAAATATGTTATTTTAAATATGCAATCGCATATAAAAACAACACTTGACAAGGATTAAATACGCTCTTTAGAGATTCAACTGCATATGTTCAAAACATATGAAATATACATGCAGTCACTGATAAAAACAACGTATTTAATATGAAAAAGATTTAGAAGTGAGGTTTTAAAAGTGTTTTGCACATTGATGATATGCATTGAAGAAAGAAAGCCACACTTTTAATACGTAAGTCTTTAATTTTGAATTAATTTAATATATAACTATAGTGTTTCAATAAAGTAACATGAAATTAGAAGATTTAAAGCTAATTTCACGAAAATATTAAAAACTATAGTCAAATCAACTCAAAATGAGTTGAAATTTGAAAATGAACTTTGAAATCCATTTAATATATCAAATATAATTTGAATTTGTGCAATTGACTTTGAAAACACCACCTTTTAAGGATTTTTTAAAGAATATGCAGTCAGCCTGAAAAACCCCACCTTTATCATCATAACTTGAGTTATACAACTCTGTTTGATGTCTAAGTTAGCTCGAAACGAGCGTATTTAAAAGGGCTATCGACTCAAGGGAAAATCAAGATTAAAAACAAAGGGAAAGACTTAAACAACACATGAAATGTGTGTTACAAAGAGCTTTTCAGGGATAACGAATTGTCCTTATAACACTTTATTCAAAACGTTCAAATCATAGAGGATACTTCTACTAATTGACAAGAAAAATTGCGTAGGGTTGCCACAATTTTGTGATCTCAAAATTGAGGATAACAATAAGATATTTTTTGTAAGACCGATCAAGCTACTTTTTGAGTAAACCAGTTGATAACAATGGCATCATCATTATCTGTCTCCAAGTTGATTCAAGCAAATCAACTCGATTGACCTATCTACAACATCATGGTAGTCCAGAATAGGGAAAACGACATGTCTGGTGCACTGTCATCTGTGCCTGATGGAGTTCTCATGATGGAAGATGTCACCGCTTTCATTCATGCGAAACAAGAACTGGGTGAAACTGTCATCTAGAGCGAGTACCTCTTGTTGTGCACAGACGGAAAGCTTCTAGACAAATACGTGAAGTTGGTGTCTTGAGGGTTGATTAACGGAGTTTGTTACCCAACCATTTTTTGATCTGACTGGAGACGACTGGTTCTCAGTCGTGTGCATGACCCTGGTTTCTGGCTTGCAAAAGGAGCATGCACGCAAACCACCAAGCAGGACCTGCACAGAGTGACCAGGTATAGCAACCAAGGGGAACCTCTCACCCTTAGAACTATCTCCAATGCCGTGGTCACCAAATTGACGAAATTGAAATCTGACAGTCGGCTAATGATTGTCAACAACATTGAAGATGGAGTTCGGTTCGCAACTGCAGTGATAGGTTACAAAATCTATCAATCAAGTAACTTGAATAGCATACCGGGAGGAGCCATTCATGCCGCTCATCGGATAATGCACGACAACGCCCAATACGATATTTCCACAATGCTTCAAGGACAGATTTTTGAGAATCTGAAGAAGCTCGTATCGTCAAGAAGAAATCCCTAAAGTATGGAACCCTACTGGTATGCCTTTACTTTTACTATTCTAACTTCTTTCCGAGAATAGGAAAGGTGACTTGGGGAACCGATCAACCTATCATGATCTAGATCAGTGATATGGCCAATCAACTGGGAAACCAGTTCGGAAAAGTCATGACTGAATACTTGAGGCATTCCAGCTAAGAATGCACGCAAGGAGAGGGTGCCGTCAACTATTGTTGACTCCTACAAAGACGATGTATGTTTTCTGGTCTCCATCGATCACTGCATCATTCAAGCAGTGGAACCATGAACCGGGTATGCTCCTGAATTAGGGTATGAGATCTCTGCAAAGATAGCCAAGGCATATGCAAATACCCTGCAAGACTATGATTTGGACTTGTCCGCTTACCTGTTTGGGACCTTTGAAGAAATTCAGGAGAATCTGAAGAAAAGGGCACCAATTAAGAATGTTTATGTCAAGAGGGCCCCTACACCGAAGAAGAAACTGGTAGCAGATCAACCGAAAGTCCAAAAGAGCACAATAAGCGACCAGCTCTCAAGGGGAAGAAACAAAAGGAACAAAAACCGAGGACCCAACTCCTCTGGTCCGCAAGAGGAAATTTGCTAAACCGGTGAAGGAAGATGCACCGAGAGCAAGAAAGCCCACAATCGATGAATACATGGCAGCATTAAAGAATTTAGGTGGTATGGCATCAGTAGTAAGGAGGTATGATTTGGCAAATGAAGAAGACTAGAGGAAAATAGAGGAAGCGATAGTCTATTGCATTCACAAGTTCAATCTAGCTCCTACCGAACTTGATAAGGTCGTCCCTGATGATCTCCAAGAAATTCTTGAAGCAAGATGGAAAGCTTCAATGGAAAGAGAAAAGGAGATAAGGATTAGAGCTCTGCTTGAGGTTCATAATCATCTCACTCTGGACAAGGCCACTCAACAAGCAGAATTGCACAAGCAAAACTTTCTGTTAAGAAAGAGGGTCAGTCAGATGCTTGTTGGAGAAGTTGACAAAGTTCATGAGGAAGGTGTGGCAACATGGACTAAACTTCTTCAAACCCAACAACAGGCAGAAGAAGCATGCCAGAAGAACACTGAGCCACTGGTCCAAGATACTGGTAAAGGAAAGGGAATTCTGGGAGCCGAAGCTCAAGTGAAAGGTAAGGTATTGACTGAACCGGTCATCGTCGATATCTTTGACGACAAAGGTAGTGATCCAGCTCCTCCAACCATTCTTGTATCTTTAGAAAGAGGTAAGGCTCGCACTATGATTGTTAATGATATAGTAGATGAAGTAATGGATTTTGGAGAAGTAGCCAACGTGGCTAAATGGTATAGTGTGCTAGGAGAGGAAGATAAACAAGCAATAATAGTGGCTCTGTTAGAAACCTTCTTGGATTACAACAAAACTCCAAGAGACTACAGGTCTAAATTTACTCCTGAACTAAATACAAGATTAATGACTAAATGAAGTACCTGTTTGGGCTCCAACAGTAGAATTGTTAAGGAGACACTGTCATAGGTGCAACCTGGTCTCAGTGAAGACAAAATTAAACTTCTTGATGAACATATTGTCATTGATGTCAAAATCAGAAGCATATAATCAGCATACATACATAGCAAATTTAATATACAGAGTCAATGTGTTCAAAATATTATTCAGCATATATACAGAGGATGAGGAAAGAAACAGAACAATGTACTAAGGACTTGATGAAATGGATGGTGGATGTGAAATGATGTAAAGGAAGCAATGTAAGTCGAAGAGAAATAAATGAAGATTGGAAACAATATAATACCAGATAAATAAAAGGAGTCGAGCTTGAAATTAAGGCCTCCTGGTCTGCATGAAAGATTCAACAGTAAAATAGCATATAAGGAGATAGGCAAGGATTATATATAGTTCAAGTGTAGATCGAGATAATACCATATATCGACATTGTATGAAGACAAAACTGCATGCTGATCAATAAAGGTAAGATTGATACACATAGGCGGAGGTTCATATACATCTCAGGCAGATCGATATATATATATATGCTCATATCCAGATCGATACTTGAAGACAATATATATTACAGTATTATTGTATAGTTGCAGATCAACCCGGTAATCATAACTGTGATAATCAGCATATTTGATACAGCATACATTAACAGCATACAGAGACATACAGCATAAAGATTCATACCAACATCCATTTGAAAAGTATCTTGTTCAAGTTTAATATTCAAGCATTGTTCATTCAATTCTACAGTTTCAAGTGGAGGTTTTCCACTGGCAGATAAGAAGACAAGATCGCATATTCATAAAGAAGCCCCCAGGAACAGCGATCCTAATATTATATGAATATTACGGCCTAAAATCAGAAATAGCAATACTTATAGAGAAACACCATTACAAGCATTTACAAGCAATCATATTGTGAGGACTTATCAGACCAACAACAGTGACATCTTTGCATATTCATAAGGCAACATCACAAATAGAAATCATCATAGATCATCTATTATTAAGTTATCACCATTTCATAAGCAATCAGGCCAGTCGAAAGAAGATCATTTGTGTACTCATACAGTGATATCTTAAACAGCAATATCATTACACTATCAACAACATTTATTGCTGATAGTTTGCAAGACAAATATCTTAACATCCACAAATCGAAAAAGGCTTTCCATACTTCAGATCAGACTATCGCACTCGTATTAAGAAGAATTCAGAAATAGCGGTTGAATACTTTGAAGATTTTTTTAATAGCCGATATCATATATAGATGTTCGAAGACTATATTGCGAAGTATTAAAAACATTATATGCATATGTTAATATCAATAAGTTGGCGGCATGAAATGCACATGCAAACCCGAGTTTAGGTAGATCAGTGAATAATGGCGCCAAGTCTCTTGTATTTGGTAATACGAATGATATTCGATATCATTGCTCGAGACCAATGTTTGGGACATCGGCATTTGTAATAGCAAAGGTGGAAGTGCGTGTAATACGGGCATGTTCGGACTGTCATTTTCGAAGTAGACCAAGGGCGAGATTTGTAAGATGTCTGTATTTGAGAGATATTATTACGGCAGATTATTATCAAAGTTTTTGATATGCGACAAAAACATTATGCAGCGTATTTTCAGAAGAGACGTATATATATATATATACAGACTTAATGAAAATTTTATAATTGAACAGAGACGTTTTACACAGCATCCTAATGCATATACGCTACACACAGCCAATGATATAGTATTGGAAATAATACATATTCAAAGTCTATTGAAGTCAACATTTTATTGTTAAGGGATATTAACTTATTTTAAGTTAATATTGTTTTTATTTAAAGAGAGACATCTCTCTATGAAAAGGTGTGATCTTTGAAAAGACACAACCTTTAAACAACAATACATAATATATATACTCAATTATTTTTGAGAATGAAAGGAGGTAAGTCAGAAAGTAATAAAAGAAAAAGCAGAGACAAGAAAGTATGTGAATAAAAAATAGAAGAGCAGCTGTATCAAGAAGAAAGAAAAGAATTAAATATTCAGACTTTGATTATAATTTTGTGAGAATGTATAATTAAAAGAATATGTGTGAGTGGTATTATAAAATATATCTTATGAACAGAGATATATGAAGAATTACATAAAATATTAAGAGCAGATTTTAAAAGTTAAAATGAGTAAATATGAAAGAATAAAAGAACAGATTTGAAGGCTAAAGGCAGAATTATAAGAAATCAAAGACAGTAAAAGGCAGATTTGTCAAGGAGCAAAATACAAGAAGAAAGGTATAAGAATTGAAAAGATTATAATGTCCATCATCAGTTGAAGATAGCAATATTATTAAGGTGGAAGAAAAGTTTGTTTATAGTGAGTTGGTGCTCAAATTCAGTCAGGGGGAGTTGGTGCTTCCAATAGGTCGGTGCCTGCGAAGTGTGGGAGTTGGTGCTTCCAGTGAGTCGGTGCTCATAAACATAGGGGTTGGAGCCTCTAGTAGGTTGGTGCCTACAAAACATTGTAAAAGAACAATATTATATATAAAAGCAAATTATTTTGTGGTTTTCTCCCATATTGGGTTTCCACGTAAAATCTGTGTTCATGTGCATAATTGTTCGTTTGTGAATTTGAAGTTATTATTGAATAAAAGTTTTTAAAGTTAAAATTGTTATTATACTGATTCACCCCCCCCTCTCAGTATAATCGTGTGCTCTTCACTTCTAATGGAGGAAGTATCCATGAATCTGGATACAAAGAATAGGGTTGCCAAAATAATAAATGGTTATGAGAACAAAGTCTATAAAGAGACACTAGATTTCTGGCAACAATATGATTTCAGCTCTCTCGAAGCAATAGGTCCAAAGGAACAACCTGAAATAGCACAAGAACCACCGGTTCAATTCACTACTCGTGAAGAACCAACAATCGGTGAGCAGGAAATTCCTAAGGAACAACTTACATTTGGTGAATAGGTGAATCTGGGAGAGTCATTGGTCAAGATGACTATCGACAACAACACAGCTGGTGAAGAAGAAATTGTTGTGGGTAATCTACATACAGCTGAAGAGCAGCACAAAGAAGAAGCCCCACTAGAAGAGCAATTGCAATAGGAAGAAGATGCACAACCAGAAGTAGAGGTACAATCGGAAGGGGAAGTATAGAAAGATGAAGAAAGACCAGAAGAGGTAAGAATACTGGAAGAGATGGTAAAATCGGGGAATGAAGAAAAACAAGAACAAGAACAAGAGTTACCTGTACGGATTGAGCAAGAACAACCAGTACAGGAGCCAAGGCAAAAGGAATAGGTAGATGTTCAAAGCTTGTCCTCATCCAAGAGGAAATTATCCTTTGCAGCAGACACACAAGCCAAGAAGAGCAAGGCTAGCGAGACTGTGGCTGACATAAGCAAAATGTCAACTAGGCAACTAAAGGAGCTGACAAAGAGGAAACAGGACATGGTCCTCACAAGTGTAAAGAACATCCCGTACAACTTTGTACCAGATGCAGACATAGATGAAGATGAACCTTTAATAGATCAATTAGAGATTTTGGCAGAAGCAATAGGAGAAGATGTCACCGATCCGGAGACAATTGCCATTGATCACTTTGAGAAGAAGAGAATAGAAATTCTCCACAAATAGGTTGAAGGGATAAAGGTAACGATATCAACCAACATAAGGGTACTTCAACAACAATTACAAGTTGTAGGAAGTTTGATGACAAGGACTTCAAAATTTTGATACTTTTGTACAAGACATCACAGAGAAGTCATCTAAGACTTCTGAAGACATAAGAGCTCTGTCTTCCCAGTTCAACATAAAGAACACATTTGCAACTGATTTCAACAAAGAAATGACAAGCCTAGCTCTCATTCTGAGAAAGGCATCTGAAGAGAAAATCAAGAGAATCCAAGATCTTATTGGATTTCAATATTTTTGGTCCCAACATTTGATTTAATGCAAAGGACTGCAACTGAAGTTGAGAATTTGATCAATGAACCGGCCTACAAAATTGTAGAGGACATGGAGAACATAATTGTCTCTCTAAAAGCAGCACAAAAAAATATAGAACATGTCACCGGTCAATGGAACCCTTTTTTTCATATAGCGAAGAAAGTGTACAAGGACATCTTCACAAAGTTATAGATGTAACCCTTTGTCCTATGGAGGCAAAAAGGGGAAGAAGACATCAGGGAAAGGGGAGAAGATCAGAATACATACAGAGTTGATTCAGCTACAGAGCAGAAGGCAGCACAAGAACATGGGAAGTTGACAGGACAAGGAACTAACTGTGATGAGTGTGTGATGTTTTTCTAACAATGCCAAGGGGAAGATTGTTGACAAATTTAAGTTGTCATTGGTGAAGTTAGATGCAAACACCATTCCCACCAGTATAGGTACACCAGTAGATCACTCATATTACTGTATATGCACTAGTAGACTAAATAGAGGAGATGCATCGGTAGACCTAACAAAGTACATAGTACCGGTCTTATAGTGCATACAGGGGATGAACCGGGTATAAGATTAATACCGGTCATGTGCATAATAATCCGCATCGGATTATGTGGAACTGTCTGATTTAAAATCGGATTATACGGAGCATCCACCATCTAGAACTGGAGTTATCTTTTTAATAGGAGTTAGTTTTGTTTCTACGCGGATGTTTCAAGGTAAACACAAAATCATCTCGCAAAGCTTTTTGTTGCATGATTTTTAGGTGAGTTTATAGCTTGGCGGTTCTATGAGTTAGGTTTTAATAAGATTATTTTTTTATAAATATAGGCCATAGGACCCACAAAAAAAGAGAGTTGTTGACTATACAGAGTAGGAGAGAGATATCTTCTGAGAGAAGCTACGGTCACCAAAGGTGAAAGGCAGAAAGGTTCAATAGCCAAGCAAAGCAGAAAGGTTAACAGGTATGATCTAATCAAACAGAAGGTGTCAATTTAGATCATTGCTTTTATTCTGTTAAAGCATAGTCAAATCTCTCTATGAGGGTGAACCCTAATAGGTTCTGTGTATAAATCCTTTAACCGGGTAGCATCTTAATTGATGTTGAAAGTCCTTTAACAAGATGGCTCCTAACAGAGTTAAGATCTTAATCGATCTTCTACCAAATCCCTTTACTGGGTAGCACTTTTGCAAGTGTTTTGTAAGCTCTTAACCGGGCACCTTCGTTACTGCAGTAGTGAAGTTGTGAGCTCTGTCTCACCGTGGTTTTTCCTTCTAACCGAGGGTTTCCGCGTATATATGATGTGTTGATCTGAGTATTTCTATTTCTGTTTGTGAATGGTTATTTACATTCTGTTTATTCTGCAAGAATCTTTATACAAGGCTTAATTGAAGATAGAAATAGTATTTATTGGTTCATCCCCCTTCTCAGTAACTGGTTAGGAATAACAGTTTGTGGCGGGGCTGACATTCAACGCGTCCCAAATAGTATTTGTGGCAACTTTCGCTCGTACAACCTCCCTTTGTAGAAAAGTTTCTATGGCTGTCCAAAACAAAATGTGGAAGTTTATGGTTTGTGCATGTTCCCCTTGGAAGAGCTTTGTAGCTCCTTTGTCGTTGGCACGGATATTTCGTTAATAGGGAGTCCCATTTATTCACCGTAGTCCATGACATGTCACTTTTAGGATTAGGTCAGCAACGACGCCAAATATTTCCCGTCCACGGCAAACTGATTTTAGCACATGATACTAAGGGAAATGCTAAAAGATAAAGAATACACAAGATTCAAAGAACTGCCATATGCTTCATTAATAGTAATCAAGTACATCCAGTATGAACATAGCATCATTATTCTGTCCCATGTCTATCCTCCGAGAGGATACTTAAACTACCTGAAGGGATAAGATTGAAACGTCGTGACATAACAGTTTACCTTTCAATCACTAACGACTGAGGCTAACAACTTTATTAACATAACAACCCCGTACATACAAGTTCCCCGACAACAGTGTCTCACGTAGGGACATGCCTCTACGTGAGGCACTAGCATTAATCATAACAATGTTTAGTTAGCAGTATGTGATCGCAACAGTAAATTGATAATAATATCGATTGGTAATATGGTTATATTAACACAACTCAGCGATATATATTATATGATCATTATCGATTATGTCATTGATTATATATATATTTAATAATAATACAATCTATTTTATTATATATATGTATATATAATTTATGATATTAATCTCTATTAATGATTTAGCATATACATCAATAATAATAGTAATATTATATTATGATTATAATTTAATCATAATCATAATATAATATTATTATTCACAATTAGATAGGAATAGGATACAGATCAAATGTTCAAGGCTGAAAGGCCACTTATACATTTGATAATATCGGTTAGAGTGGTCCAACCGAAGCTACATCCTTTAACATTCCTTAGCTAGGGAGGAGCATTCCTATCCTTGTTCTAAGTACAATAGATCCATCTATTTTAAGAGAGATATAACCTCACGGTTATATTAGGAGTTATGGCATGTCCAAGAATATCACGTCATATGATATTTACCACTAACTCATAGTTAATATCCATCACCGTGCCATAACTCCCTATTATACATTTTATTACACCGGTTAGATTAAAACGACCGAAGCTACAAATCATTAACACTCCCTCTTAGATAGGGAGGATAATTACTATCCACCATAAGCTCGTGAGAGAAAGATATTACCTCACCGTGATATCATGAGTAATGGCATGTCCACAAATATCAAGTCACATGATATTCACCATCACTCACAATATCCATTATGGATGTGCACAGACATCAAGTCACATGATACCTACCATAAGGATATCTGTTCATGGCATATCCACGGAGATTACGTCACATAATATACACCATGAATATCTTAGTAATATCTCATTATGGCTATCCATAGATATCAGTTCTCATGATATCCACCATTCAGTTGATATTGCTTAAGAGATCAATATCATGACATGTCCACAGATATCAAGCCACATGATATCCATCATGATTGTATGGTTAACTATTGTAAAGTGGTCACCTTACAATAACAACCAGAAGTACACGTGTTTATCATTGAAAAATTGTCATCTCTTAATGATGTTCATAGGGGCCCATAAGGTCATGGAGTCATACACATGACATCCACCATGAACCATATCAGAGGGCGGGTCCACCATGGCTACTCCCAGAGGGTGGAACAGGGGCTTCCACCTCAAACTTCTTTGTGATAGAGAAGAGTGCATTATAAGGTCTGATACCTCAAACTTCTTTCTCTCAGAGAAGAGTGCTACAAGGGTTGATGCCTCAAACTTCTCTCAAGGAGAGAAATGGATTAAATTACTTCTCAGGAAATTACTGATGCTGAGACTCCCACTTAGCAAGGGCTTCATTCTCCACAACTCCAAGCTTGTCTCAAAAGATGCACAAACTTCACTTTGGCAAGAGGCTTGGTGAGAATATCGCCCGTCTGTTCTTCAGTGATAATGTACCTCGACTGAATAACATTCCTATGCACCATATCTCTAATATAGTTATCTCCACACGCTTCGATCTATCATGAAATGCAAGGTTGAAGTTTGCATCACTCTTGATGTATCCCATGCTTACCAAGTATCCATTTGTCCAGGAATACCATGTCTTAGATGTCAGCATAAAGGCCATCCAGCTTACATATATGGAACTCCGTCCCATGAATCATAGTCCTCTGACTGCTAATCACTAGAGAAACCATCTCGTCATGGTCCACTCCCTCTGAATCAATATGACCAAGATCCTTGGAAATCAAATAAAGAAGATTCTCTAGCTGCACCCTCTGAAACTCCAAGTACTAACATCATCTTTTTGAATTTCTCGTCCATGGTTGCCTTTGATGAAATGTTAGACTCCCTCTGAATTTGATATCAATCTTCAACTCAGCCCCATAATTGCAAGCATCAAGTTCTTTCTCCCTTGAATGAAATCTCTTATGCTTCTTGATCTGTCTTGAAAGCATTTCAGAATCATACAAGATTTACTATCCCAATGTTATACCATGACTATAATATTTATGTCCATTAATCAAGCATGGAATACTTATCTTTTATTTGAAGAGAACAATTAGTTAGCAAACAGCCCCATGTGGCCAAATATGTGCCAAACAAGAACCACAAATCTAGGGATCTTTTGGGATAAGATTTTTTGCTATAGTTACACCATTAGATGACTTCAAACCTCGATCAGATTAAATCTCCAAACTCGAGGAATCAGTTTCAAGTATTTGCATTGATGTTCGAAGCAATGTTTCACAGATCTGTAAAACATTGCACGGTACGACGACCTGTAACTTATTAGTCTCTTCTCTATTTTAGTGACTCCCCATATCAGTTGTGTAAGTTGTGGCTTCCAGGATAATACACTATATAGAAAAAACATTTAGGCGACTTCCAATAGACTCTCCATCATCGTCAATGTTGTTACCAAACAATAGCAATATGGAATCTATTTTAGCAATAGAGGCTTAAATATTTTTCACTTCTATAATACTGAGATTGTTCCAATACTAATGAACCAACTCCTTAATAGAGTACAAACTTCTGTTAAAATGACCACAATCACCCAGTAATTGATGCTCGTGAGGCACCCACACCAATTGGATCTAGCCACTGTGTAAAATATTCAATACTCATAGTAGACTTCTTTATCGACTTATATCCACATTCAACCCTCCAAAACTTTCAATTGAAAGAGTGTATATATAGAATGCTAAGTGGATCAACTAACTGCAAATGGTTAAGAAGTTATAGACAGTTTCAACCAATGGGTTAAACCATCGGGTTCTAACTGCTGACTACAATGCTGGATATAAAAGTGGATCAGAAATCTGAAATCTTCTCAAATACATGACAATGTTTCCTCTTATTTGCAACGTGGTACAAGTGCCTAGTGCACACAGTGATTAAGACAGACCTTCTATCATGTTTCTTCTATTGTAGAAATGACCTGATCCCAACCAAGCAATATAACTCGTTGATCAAGGTCAGACAATACTCAATCTATTGTGTTTTATGGGCAACTTGTGATGGAGAAGGGCACGGGGTAAAAATGTTTGACCAAAATAGCATACGTCTACCACTATAATGTCCCCATCTTGATTCCAACTTGTTTTCAACAAACTCTCACAAATATTTAATTTCCTCAAACACATGTCATTGAATTGAACTCAAATTCACCAAGTAATAATGAGAAATTGGGTCAAACAGTTATGTGATCATCTGAATACTATCTATTGTTATTAGAATTCAGAATACTAAAGGACTAAGACACTTCAATTCTAACCGTAGTAAGAAATCTTGTCATGTCCCCTTTTTCGAGCACATTATTTCTTGTTGCATTGTTAGCCGTTCTATCATGGTCCTATGGGCTAACTAGGACTTTACATGGGTCAGTGTGATATTTGGCCTAGGTAATTCCAGTTTCAAGCCAATCAGAGTAGTTTTCGCAGGGTTTCCAGATACTTACTTTTTATAGTAAGTCAACAGAGCTCAGTATTCTTGGCATTTCAGTGTTGGACTTGGAGTGTATCGTCAAGAGCTTTCCGGAAAGCTATCACACATCGTCTTCCAAGTTTGTTTGATCATCCATTTTAATGCCAAAAGATTTCATAGTCTATTATTATGCCACTTTATTATTAAATGGATATACTAATTTAAGGTGGTTTAATTAAGACATAAAGTGGAAATTTGAAAGGACATACAAAGGGAAACTGAAGAGTCACAGCTTGTTGCTTTAAAAGAGGGAAAGGAGACTCATTTGAGCAGGCTTAGTTCTATGAATTTATTTCTCTTCTCTTGGAGAATCCGGGAAACTTCCAGCTTTTGATTTTGAAACTTGAGGACGGAAACCTTTAGGCTTTCTCAGTGGATTGGACGGAAACCCAATTCATCTTTTGAGGTGGATTCATGACGGAGTTCACATTGTGTTTCAAGTTCTTCTCTAGTTACCAATCTAGTTGTTGTTAAGGAATTATAATCGGAAGATAAGATGTAAACAGAATGTGTGCAGTAGAATACAATTGCCTTGGTTATTGATTGATTCTACAAAATGTAACAACTATATCTATTGAATCTGAAGGGTGTGAATATGAATAGATATGACTCATCATATTAATGAGTCATGACTGTTCGTATTAACAATTTGAACAACCAATGATTATCAACTTATAAACAGGTCGTATATCCAACAATGACAGGCTTAAGGAGACCAGATAGTCACGATAGTATCGTGACTGTCATATGCGAACAGTCATGATACTATCGTGACTGTGCGCATATGCTAGTCGCGCTATGTGACTTTACTCTCCGCCGATAATCATGTTTAAACAGTCGATCCAATAACAGTTACATATTAATTATATATATATATATATTTCATGATTGATTTTAAACACGAACTCACAATACTTTAACACTCCCTCTTGAGAGAGAGTTTAATAGAATTGTAGAACCTTTCATATCATGATATTTGGCCCAATCCAAGACATTTTAAAAATGTTGATCATGATAAGTTATTACACAGTAATAATATAAGTGTTAAGATGTCCGGACCTATTTGGGACAAACCCTTTTGGGAGTTGATCCTAACAATTTTATTACCCAACAAGTAATAACATAAGCAACAAGATGTCCGGTCCTATCCGAGACCAACCCTTATGGGAGTCGATCTTGAAGCCTGGTTGCTATTGTCAAGATTGTCACCTTGACATAGTAACCTAAATACTCAGTTTTCAATATCACCTAACATGTGATATGAGGAATCACCTAACATGTGATACCCAGTTTTCAATATCACCTAACATGTGATATGAGGAATCACCTAACATGTGATACCCAGTTTTCATATCACCTCAGATCGTGATACAAGGATATAGTAAATAAGAACATTACGTTCCATTTACATATAACCCTATTATGGTATGTGCACAGACAAAAAGTCTACCATAACGAATCCTTATTACAAGATTGTCACCTTGTAATATTAAATACAAGTGTTCATTGTCGAAAAGTCGTCACCTTTCTCTAATGTTCACATGAGGGCCCATAGGTCCTGGAGTCACACACGTGACATCCACCTTGACTCACGTCAGATGGTGGATCTATCAAGGCTCATTCCAGAGGGTGGAAACAAGGGCTTTCACCTTAGACTTCTCTATCAAGGAGAAGAATGCAATAACATACAAGATAGTAGATGAAACTCTTTTTCATCTAAGGCTTCATTCTTCAACATGCCAAGTTTATCTCGAAGGTACACAACCTTACCTCTAGCAAGAAACTTGGTGAGAATATCAGCCATATGTTCTGTAGGGATAATGTACCTTGAATAGCATACTTATACACTATATCTCTTATATAGTTTGCATCTCACTAGGTGAACCCCAGGTTATGTAGGAGCTAGCATAAAGGCATTTCTGCAGCACACAAGAGGCTCAATCTCATGATCATAGTCCTCTAGATGCTTCCTTTAAGGTCTTGTAACAACCTCCTCACAAAGTTGTTTTTAGATGAACTATCATACTCCCTTTGAATTTAATATCAAACTTCTATGAGAAAGCCATCTCTTAGTTATTTAGTTTGCATTAGGCTCTTTTCTTGAATGCCTAACCATCTATCTAGGAATATCATGACCTGGATATCTGCATACAAACCTTCTAGCTCACATACATGGAACTACATCTTTTGAATCACAATTCTTTTTCCTTTTATAGTTTCCTGGTCACTAGGGAAACCATCTCGATATGATTTACTCCCTCTGAAGCTTTGAGTACTAACGTCAACATTTATCCTCCTCGTCCAAGGTTGCTTCTGATAGTTCATCAGATTTCTTCTGAATGTGATATCAACTTTCTGACATTCTCGTATAGAAATGCAGATAAGAGAGAGACTACAATGAGTAGATAAATGTAATACTCAAGGATAATAAATACTTATCTTATGCATCAACATCCTTGATACAAGTTGCTTCAGCGAAGGTCCATATACATCAAATTAGAAAACACCTCAGATTATTTGAGAGACATCATCTCCCCACTAACGATGGTTCAAAATTTAACTCTGATAGTGCCTCTTCTTTGACATCTCCCCCCTAAGGATGGTTCAAATGAGAATGCAACATTGGTTATTATTCCCCCCACAATGTAAAATTCCCACTCTTGAACAATTCTACATCATATCAAATATGGAAAACTTATATCTTTTCTTAAGTGCTCACACTTTTCACTGGTGAATCTCAGTTCGTTAATTTCACAGGGGTAGCCATAGATGTCAAAACTTAGAGGATTCAATTCTGAGTGCCTCACAACCCCAATCTCAAAGTCTCCAACTTTGACAATGTATATTGAATAGTCGACTGCCCACTTCACATGTGCTAAGTTGTTTAGTGATTCACAACATTGTCTTGCAATTGATGACCAACTCTTTAGAACACAAATGCTACATCGAAATCTACCTGATTACGTGATATGGAATCCAAGAATAATTGTCAGTCAATATCAAACTGGAAATGTTGATATTTCCCCATCGAATAGTTATATCATAGATTTGTTGACCAATTAAATCATTCTGCTAATATAAGAGGATTGTACCAATTTTCTTCTTTCACATTCGTATGCCTCAAATCTAACAGCACTATCTCAATAGAAAATGTGTTTATATGCCTATGAGTCCCGTAAATGAGTGAAAAGAAGATTCCGTAGTAGTTAGGGAGATATATATTTGAATTTCCCTATTTATATTCCAATTCTTGTCATTGTTGAAGATTTTCGATGGTATCATTAAAAATGCAAAAGTTGATATGTTGTACTTTCTCATGCTTGTGATATGCAATGCACACCAATAACAAAACTTATATGTACAACAATTCTGAAAGATACTGTACATGCACTGTAACATTCAGATATTTCTCCCATTACTGATGTAACACAACATCAACTAACACATCCATTTCCCGATGGATATCAACTTTAGAAAGGGATATGCACAGCAAGGGGGATATTCGAATCTCATGCTGATAGTATTAACACAAATCCTTCAAGTCCCTGATAATATTTTCAGAGATCAATATCAAATGTAGTCCCACTGCTTTCAAAAGTATGTTGCTATCAACCATTAATCCACTTATATCCTCGCACGATTCATATCTGCATCACAATGATCATGATGATAACTTGTTGCAATGAATACATCGATATATGAATATATTCATTTCCCATTGATATACTCGCCATTACCAATCTTCATGTACCGGGCAACCCAAGGTAGACTCCTCATTTTTAATTTCTTTATCCAATAATCTACAAAACTCTTCTCACTTCTCTTCGGTGAACTTGCACTAGTTATTGGCTTATCGAAATTTATGGTCAATCCCAATTTGATTTCCATGCGGAAGCCAAAAAATTAATATCAAATTGATATTGGCTGTAAGTGATGATCTGAGTACTGCAGTGGCCATTGGTAGTGGATGCCTGCTGCTTTGCTAATGCTCAGTCTGCTGAAATCTCTGTATCTCTTGAACGGAAGGATCTCTGATATCCGGATAGAACTACATGGAACAGGTCCTACCATTATTAGATCTGCATAACATATACTTGCGCTAATGAATTGATGTTACTTGTCCTCCACTATCGGGGCTATTCATTTGATGGTTTTGTGCTGAAGCAATCTTATATAAACTGAGCGCTAGACATCATCTAAAAAAACTCCATTTGATGTCGTTGCTGACTGTAGATTATAAACCCCTGATTGCTAACGTAGATTCTCTGTATGTTGTTGCTGACTGTACAGTGGCTGAGTAGATATTTTATATAGTTCCTGAATGTATTCCTTATTTCACTGAAACATGGTGCAAGTTAGTGGCTTCCTCCTGTAATGATCTCAGAGGGTATGAAATTCAGTTCCTTCCATTCGATGGTTCCATGGCTTATTACGAACAATCTCTTGTTCGCTGTTATGCGCCTTCATTAGTCAACCAATCCCGAGTTTAATACCGTATAAGCTTCTTTCAATGCTGATTCGTTATTTCCAATTCTGTTCTCTATCCTCAAAAACATGGGTCGCAGTTCATAGAATTTTCGACAACATCCAATCATTGATTGGATGTTTTCCACTTCTCTCTCTCTATTAAATCGTCTCCACATTTCCACGTGGAGTATTTTCAGACTCTAAATTGTTGATCAGATTATATATACTGAGTGTCCCTGACGTGCTCAGTCAAGTCCCATTATCCTCCGTTTCCTTCCTTCTCTGTTCGCTGCCGTGGTCTTTCCTTTAAGCAGTTAAGCTTTACAAAAGGAACCTGGCTCTGATACCATGTTAAGGAATTATAATCGGAAGATAAGATGTAAACTGAATGTGTGCAGTAGAATACAATTGCCTTGGTTATTGATTGATTCTACAAAATGTAACAACTATATCTATTGAATCTGAAGGGTGTGAATATGAATAGACATGACTCATCATATTAATGAGTCATGACTGTTCGTATTAACAATTTGAACAACCAATGATTATCAATTAATAAACAGGTCGTATATCCAACAATGACAGGCTAAGGAGACCAGACAGTCACGATAGTATCGTGACTGTCATATGCGAACAGTCATGATACTATTGTGACTGTGCGCATATGCCAGTCGCGCTATGTGACTTTACTCTCCGCCGATAATCATGTTTAAACAGTCAATCCAATAACAGTTACATGTTAATTATATATATATATTTCATGATTGATTTTAAACACGAACTCACAATACTTTAACAGCTGTAACTTCTGGTTTTAAGATTGGATTGTGTTATTAAACTGTTGAAGATAGAATGAAATAATATTTCTGAGATTATTTTTATCTGGGCATTTGCTGGTATTTGCTGTTGAATTGATAATTTATTGCATGAAGTTATTTGTTTAATCTTCTGAGATATCTTTAAGAAATATTGGTGAAAATATCCATTGGGGATACTACAAGTTTGCTTGGTTGCAAACTTCATTAATGCCATGATAGCAGTATATATTATTTCCAACTTATCCCTGCTCAAGTAAGAGTTGTATCTTGAAATCCCTTGATATCATGGAATTGGAAGGAATGCTTATAGTCCACTTATTTTGAACAATTTTAGATTTGAGTTGCACTATTGAATCCTCACTCTTGAATCCAAGTCTTCAAACAACATTATGCCAGCAACAACAGGGGTTCAAATCTTAGGTTCTAATCATAATCTTTCATCCAAATAGGATGTTCCCCTGTTGCACTTGCAAACAGAATGCTTTGAGAGTTTAGGATCGTTCATCCACTCTAGGTATTCACTGAAGACACCAACCACATCATTCTTTGACGAGGAAAGTATTCACACATATGTCACTTCTGAGTATGTTGATGTTGCTGAGTGTTTTCGGAGAAACTCTCATGCTTAATATTGGATAGAGATATTATCATCGAGGCCTTCAGAACATTAGAAACATTAGACGACTCTGAGCGATCATTTTCAGTGGTTACCGTCAATTTATGTGGTTGCACATGAACGTATTATATCTAATCGTGTATATCCGTTGTCGCCAACGTTGGATGGGATATGTTGTGATATTAACGCTTTAAGTATTGCTGTGTGTGATGTCGCCACCTCCTCTTAATGATATGATAGATTATTATTTTATGAAGAACTTGGACTATCGAAGGGCCGTTGCCATGTGTTTATTTGTTTATTGGGCAATATTTCAATCTCCAGAAGTATTGAAATTAATATAGATTTGTAATCTCCTCTAACCTCCTCCAATCTCCCTTTAGAATATGGGCTCTAATTAATGAAACTGTTCTCGCAATCAAACGATCGTTCCGACACAAACTTCCCAGACCAATATAATTGCACACAGGGATCTGATGAGAAAATCATGACCAAATTATCTTCGAGGGTGGACCATACAAATCAATTGATAGGAATCACATATAACATATGACCACTACAAATACACTTGCGACCAGCTTGATGAGGCAGCCAACAATGAGGCTCGTCAGCGAATAAATCAAACAACCACGGAAACAATAGCACCACACAGGGAGAGGAAAGCAAATGGTCTTTAGGATCTTCCTTGAAGCGGTAAAGATTTGTTTAAAGGAACTTGGCTCTGATACCATGTTAAGAATTGATAGGATTTATATGTTATAGGAATTTTATATATTATGAATATTGTTGGTGTATTCTTTTACAAATATCGTTTGATATAATTTCTCCAAGTATTGCTTATCTATACTTCAAGTATTACTGATATATATGCTTCTCATGTATCGCTGATGTGCAAGTATCGATCTATAAGTGCAGCAATATTGTTGTATGTATATATTGATGGGCAACTATCGATACTCAATATCGATATGGATTATCAATCGACTGCTGCGTATATAATTGTCTGTTCGCTGTATCTCATTGAATGAGATGTCACCGAATATATATGAGTCAAGGGGTGTCTCACGTAGAGACATGGCTCTATGTGAGACCAACATGGTCTCACGTAGAGATGTGCCTCTACGTGAGGCACCAGCATTAATCTTAACAATGTTTAGTTAGCAGTATGTGATCGCAGCAGTAAATCGATAATAATATCGATTGGTAATGTGGTTATATTAACACAACTCAGTGATATATATTATATGATCATTATCGATTATGTCATTGATTATATATATATATTTAATAATAATACAATCTATTAAATATATATATATATATATATATATAATTTATGATATTAATCTCTATTAATGATTTAGCATATACATCAATAATAATAGTAATATTATATTATGATTATAATTTAATCATAATCATAATATAATATTATTATTCACAATTAAATAGGAATAGGATAGAGATCAAATGTTCAAGGCCGAAAGGCCACTTATACATTTGATAATATCGGTTAGAGTGATCCGACCCAAGCTACATCCTTTAACATATTAGATTAACAAGCTGGATTGCAATGATTGCATTCTCAAACTGTTTTGTGATATAGTCATTTGTAGTTGCACTAAGCAAGAGCAGTTTTTTAGTGACTAGTTGGTACAATTCTCCTATTTTTATTTTGCATTAGGCAGGGACTCTAGCTGCACTGCAGCCCTTGTTAATCATTGGTTTCAAATTTTATCCAAAAATCCAGCATCAATTAAGAAAACATTACAGTGTCAGCCCTAACATCCCATCATTGTGAGATAGGTTAAATAAAGTTATAGAGCTCCTTCAAAATGACGTTTTATGGAATAGGGAACATTGACAATCAAGTAAGCTCCTTCTTACAAGTGTCTGTTACATTTTTATTTAAGGAGTCATCAATAAAACATTAGGTTATAAATTATCATCTTCCCAAATGAGCAGATAGGCGGGCAACCAATCACAATGAGTGGTTCAATAAATTCTTATAATTTTTACGGATGACATGACTTCATGTTGTACTGTAGAAAATACCAATCTTTATAGTGCCCATAGAATTTAGTTTCAGAGCTTGCGAGGGATCTAATTTTATTTTAATTTTTATATAATTTTTATTTGAGTCATGTGAAATATCTATCGGTAACGACTTTTAAGTTTATTATTGTAAATTAAAAAATATTCCAGAAATCTTCATATTCTATAGTCCTTCATGTAAAAGACATGAGCAGGGTTCACTCAAAATTCTATTTCAGGATTCTGATCTGTCTTCAAGTTTATTGTGGCTTCTTCTTTTATGCTGATGTATGGTTTTTTACTCCCTTGTACTTGCAGTCATTTCAATGTTCAGGACTAGGATTTCTACTCTTAGGTTTATGTGAGGTAAGTCAGTGCTCAATGATCGGGTTGGAAATGTGGTACCACAAGGACCTACGCTCATTTCCAGATTGCTGCCACATGAAGAGACTGCTTTGGATTCTGTATCTGTCTGGTATGTCAGCAAGGCCTTGTTTTTGTCTTTTCTAATTTCCAATGAACTCATAGGTAGGCATTTATTATAATGAGCTTAGTTTTAAATGAAATTCTTAATGTTTGTGGCATCATGCTCAACCTGCAGCACGGATTATTTCATTTGGAACTTAATGATAATTTTGGGCCTCAGAACAGCAAAAACGTACTTCAAGGCAAGAGGAATTTATTGCATTTTTGTGTCATCAGAGGAATTTCTTTGCAATTGTATTGCTCCCTTGGGCATAAAATTGGTAGATTTCACAACTTAATTTTTTAGATACTTTAATAGTTTTTAAATTTATTTTTTGCGTTATAGAAAATTTGAACTAAGCACCATCTAGGTGCCTACAACATGTATTTTGCCATTAAACCAAATTCCCTTTAGATGCTATTATTAGTTTATTTATGACATTCATTACGAAATTAAACATTTTGTTCTGAAGATATTGCAATTTTCAAGTATTCCCTTACTGCTGTTATGCACTTATCACCTTAGCAGAGAGCCAAATATAAACATCAACCCACTTCCAAGTTCTCGTTTTTAACAAGTTCACCAAATTCTTCTCAACTTCACATGTCAAAATGATAACTAGATATTGGAGACAATTATCTCTTTCCAAACATCGCATTTACGTGTAGTCCAAATTTGGTGGGTTCCCAGAAGTTTTAAACCATACATGATATTAATCATTCTTGAGAACATTCTTCTTCAGTACTCATAAATTCTTGTGTGGCTCTTCATTCTAGATTTCACAACTTGATTCTTTAGATACTTTAATAGTTTTTAAATTTGTTTTTTCGCATTATAGAAGATTTGAATTAAGCACCATCTAGGTGCCTACAACATGTATTTTGCCATTAAACCAAATTCCCTTTAGATACCATTATTAGTTTATTTATGACATTCATTACGACATTAAACTTTTTGTTCTGAAGATATTGCAATTTTCAAGTATTCCCTTACTGCTGCTATGCACTTATAACCATAGCAGAGAGCCAAATATAAACATCAGCCCACTTCCAAGTTCTCGTTTTTAACAAGTTCACCAACTTCTTCTCAACTTCACATGTCAAAATGATAACTGGATATTGGAGACAATTATCTCTTTCCAAACATTGCATTTACGTGTAGTCCAAATTTGGTGGGTTCCCAGAAGTTTTTAACCATACATGACATTAATCATTCTTGAGAACATTCTTCTTAAGAATGTTTTCAGTACTCATAAATTCTTGTGTGGTTCTTCATTCCAGAGACTCTGAGGCTTGATCACAATGGAAACTCAATCAGGGTCAATTCTTGTCAATTTGATATCCTAAATGATCTTCTATTGCTTGAGAATCATGTCGCAATAGTCCTCCAAGGAAATGGAGGACAATCACTCAGAAGAAATGACGAGGACAGAGCTGCTTGGATTGCTGCCAAATGAAGCTATTGCTTTGGATTCTGTATTTATCTGGTATTTCAGCAGGACCTTGTTTTCGTCTTTGCTAATTTCCAATTGAAGTAATAGGCAGGCATTTATTATAATGGGCTTAGTTTTAAATGCAAATTTTAATGTTTTTGCCATTGTGCTCAACCCACAGCACGATTTATTTGAATTGGGACTTAATGATAATGTTGGACCTCAGCACAGCAAAAAGGTACTGCAGGATTAGATTCTTGGGTATTTATTGCATTTTTGTATCATCAGAGAGGAATTTCTTCACAATTGTATTGTTCCCTTGGGTATGAAATTTGTAGATTTCATGACTTGATTATTTAGATGCTTTGATAGTCTGTTTATGGCATTCACTAAGACATTTTAAGCTTTTTATTCTGAAGATGTTCCAATTTTGAAGTCATCCCTCACAGCTGTTCTGTGCTTATCACCTCAGCAGAGAGCCAAATATCAACATCAACCCACTTCCAAGTTCTCCTGCTTTCAACTTCACCAAATTATTCTCAACTTCCAAATTTGGTGTATTTCCAGTGTTTTTATCGTACATGACATTAATCATTCTTGAGAACATTCTTCTCATGATTGTTCTCAATACTCAGAAATCCTTGCGCGGCTCTTCATTCCAATGATTCTCAGGCTTCATCACTACAGACCTCAATCAGTGTTCACTCTTTTCAATTCGATTTCCTAACTGATCTTCTATTTCTTGAGAATCAGACCCCAAAAGTCCTCCAAGGAATGGAGGACAAGTGCATAGAAGGAACAGTGAGGACAGAACTGCTTAGAGTATATTCGATGGTATTATTGCCTTGGCTCAGCTTTCTCACATTATCTATGGCCAAAAACATGAGAATCACCAACAGGTCATAAAGTGAACGAGACAAAATTGAAAGAAAACCCTATAGTTTAAAGCATAAAATTCGGAAGCAATACAACCACATTTTGCGTTCATATTACACAGACAAAGGGCCTCCATCATAAATAGCTTCATGCTCTTCTTCCTGTCATATGAATATCTGATACTACAGATTTGATCTTCAAGAACCCCATGGCTGTGGACGTCTGCCAAGAAAAAGAACTCACCCTTACTCCAGAGTATTCTGATGAATAGTTTGATCCAATCTTAAAAGGACACAGCTCTGCTGAGCATGGTGATACACATGAATTTGCAAAATCGCTGGGAAAAATCTACACAAAATTGTCCATAAGGCCAGGTATGGTTGTGATTCTAATTTCCTTTCACTGTATTGCATATTTGTTCTGTATCTTCTAGCTTATTATTTACATCTCAAAAAGTTCGTATTTATTCCTATATTTCAGACCTTTATCTGTGCGTGAATTCTATTAATTATTAGATTTTTAAATCCATGGTTACATTTGATTGCAATTTATCCAAGTGTATCTCTATATAGATAATGTTTATTACATTCAGGAATATTACAAATTTGGAAAACTATCGTATAATTCCTTTTTTTTTGTCAATCTCATTGTGCTATGCTACCTCCACTTTTTTGATCTTAAATTTTTTTATCTTACTCATCTTTGGATAATATCAGTTAAATTTTTGATTGATTTTCATTTGTAGTCCATTATGAATGCTCCTTGTATGATCATGCAGAAAATTTGTGAATGCTTCGGAAATATTACATACCTAAAATCTGCCATTCTCTTCCTAATTTTTATCTTCCATTTCTTTCATTGTAATGCTAAAAAAAACATTGCAAGTCGCAGCCTTCAAATAACTTAGACCAGGGTTATTTGTAGGCTATAACTACTTTAATTTCTAATTTTCTACCGTGGAGTAGTCATTTAGAATTTTCACTATTTTGACTTCTTTTATTAAAAATAGATGGAAACTACGTACAAATTGGAGCCTGAAAAGAGAGATCAATCGAAAAAAGAAAATGAATATAAACCGTCACATAACATCCAAAGGATGACAAACTAATTAAGAGAATGCATGTCTCATTAGAAAAGGCAGCTAAATCAACCTTACGTAGCAATTCCTATGTCATCTTTTGAGATTTCTTGTTTGTGTTGTAAATGCTGTGATATCCCCGTAAATGAATAAGATTTATATAAATAAAATATAAATGAATAATTAATAATAATAATAATAATAATAATAATAATAAAAAAGAGAGAGAACAATATATAAATAATGATATAATATTATAATTATATTATAATATATTACATTATAATAATAATGTTCAAGTATGAAATTTAATCAAATAATAATTAAATATTATCATATAAAATAATAAAATATAATCTTTTATGATTAAAATATATATATTGAAGTATATATAATATGCATTACATATATTAACATTAATAAATAATAACATAATAATAATATTAATATTGATAAATAATAAGATAATAAAATTAATTAAATGAAAAGACACACCTTTTCTAATGACAAGGTATATAGAGAAATATTAACACCGAAAATAGGATATAGAAGGAATTATATTGAACTAGTCTGCAAAAAAATCCTAATCTAGAAATAATTTAAGAAGGTCCTGACAAGGGACATTACAAACGGTATCAGAGCATGTTCCTGCTAGCCTGAGGGAAATATGACAACTATTGAATGGCTACATGGAGTGCCAGTGAAACAAGAATCTGGAGACTGAAATAATTAATGTAAATAACCATTGCCTACGGAGAAGTTGGGCCAGCTACGATACAAAGATTGAGAATTCAAGTGAAGTTTAAAGAATTAATAAAAGATATTAATGGGACTGTTTGAGGAAACCGAGTTTGAAAAATGAGAAACATGATTATAGATGTTAAATTACTGTGCAAATTGCTGATCGCATTTTGGGATTGGGGGAAAATGTTGTAAGCTGTGCCCAGGTAATTGAAATCATACCTTACAAATTCAAAATGCCACAAAAATCTTTATTCTTCACTGTTGATGTTAGCATCGGGAGGACGTACCGGAAGATAATCAAATCGCATCACTTGAGACAATAATCAATTATCTATCAACTTACAAAAGAATGAGAGTTTGATAATAATTAACTTCACTGCATAAGTACCGATCACTAAGTAATCGGTTATATATATAACATTGACTAAACAAATGATGATCACCATTTCCAAAGAACACGATCTGAATAACAAATATGATTGACGTTGAAGAGGCATAATCTAGAGGCTGCAGTTATCATAACAAAGAGGTGCAAGTTAATACCAAGAGTCACGCTAACATTCAGTTATGAATGGATGCGATTCATTCAACCGCACGAGTATAAGATGACATTGAATGTGTCTTCCAAAACCACGGAAGATATTATTCAATATACAGATCTACAGGGAAGACAATAATATATATCGCAGGAAGAAGGAAATACATATTCGGTAACAGCAGAATACATATTAAAAGGTATTCAATAATAATAACTACTCACGGCTTTGCAACAACAGGACCGTATATGCAGAGCAATAGCAGGTATGTAATATTGAACATATTACATTATATTCAGCATTGACCATCATTGATGCATTAAATATGTCTCTATACACAAATATTCAATTAAAAGTTTATATATATATATATATATATATATATATATATATATATATATATATATATATATATATATATATATATATATATATAATTAATCAAATACAGAATTATCGCCTTGCTAGATTAAGAGGAGGAATACAAGAATAACTCCAAGGAGGGGCTTGTCTAAATCCAACCAATAGCTTTTTGTCCCAAGATAGGGTAGGGGTCAGCGTCCCAAAACTCTGAGGATTTAGTTCCGAGATGAGTGGCGGGCTTGGACATGTAAACCTTGCGGGAGCCTATTGGAGTGGTCTCTAGGCACCTTGGACGCATTCTCAAATCCGTCTTTCTTATGTTAGTCAAGGTAATAAGATGGAAACTAATATTATTAATTACAAGTAGGTATCTTGGTATAAATAGACATTTTTCTTTGGTATTGATAACTAAATCTGAATTATATATAAATATATGATACTCTGGCTAAGAAGAGAAGGTTGTGACGTTACCAAGGAGGGGCTTGTCTAAATCCAAGTAATGGCTATCTGTCCCAAAATAAGGTGGGGGTCAGCGTCCCAATAGTTTGGGCTTGGACTTGTAAACTTTGAGGGAGCCCATTGCAATTGGTCTCTAGGCACCTTGGATAATGTTTACACTTCCCTTCATGGAGTTAAAATAGTAATAAGGTGGATGCTTAACACCTGCCATTGAGACCAAGGGGGGCCAAGGTTCTACTCTTGGGCTTAGTATGGGATTGGCTTGGAGTAATTTATCAAGACTCACATTTTCTTTGGAACTTATATATACACGTATGTACTAATGATCACTTGTGGTTGCAGGATTCTATTGAAGAAGTAAATTTTGTAAATCAGTTCCTTGACCCTAGCTCAGGCATTAATCAAGAATGCATGCATTATGTGTCTACACCGTGTCTACTTCGTGTCTTCATGCACTCATGTGTCTACCTCGTGTCTACTTCGTGTCTTCATGCACTCATGTGTCTACCTTGTGTCTACTTCGTGTTTTCATGCACTTGTGTGTTTACTTCATGTATGCTTTGTGTTTTCATGCATTAAGATGTATAGTCCATGGATCCCTTATGTCTTCTTGCATCTAATTATATGCTTTGTAAGTTGGCTCTCCGAGAAATTATGTATAAATGATTTTTGTTTGAGGACAAGCAAAATTTGAGAGGGGTGGACTGTGATATCCCCGTAAATGAATAAGATTTATATAAATAAAATATAAATGAATAATTAATAATAATAATAATAATAAAAAGAAAAAAGAGAGAGAACAATATATAAATAATGATATAATATTATAATCATATTATAATATATTACATTATAATAATAATGTTCAAGTATGAAATTTAATCAAATAATAATTAAATATTATCATATGAAATAATAAAATATAATCTTTTATGATTAAAATATATATATTGAAGTATATATAATATGCATTACATATATTAACATTAATAAATAATAACATAATAATAATATTAATATTGATAAATAATAAGATAATAAAATTAATTAAATGAAAAGACACACCTTTTCTAATGACAAGGTATATAGAGAAATATTAACACCGAAAATAGGATATAGAAGGAATTATATTGAACTAGTCTGCAAAAAAATCCTAATCTAGAAATAATTTAAGAAGGTCCTGACAAGGGACATTACAAATGCCCCCGCATATATTGAAAATTCCAAGCACCCTAAATCTTTGCAACAACACACAAATCATTGTTATACAATTCTTAATTATATTGAGTTTTAGGTGTATTGAATACCAAGACTATTAATATGGAAGATGATTTAAATATAAACATTCAGACAAATTAAAAATAATGTATACCTCATACAGTGAAAGGCCATTCTCAAAGATAAAATCAACAGAGCCTACAGTGTGTTTTGTTATTATGAGGGCTAAAGATTTCTTGTCAAGTGCTCATGATGGATGAATAAGGGCTATATTTTGTGCTTTCAAAATAAGTAAATAGACAAATCAATGCCTTAGTGAGACAAAAATCATCTACCACTTAGAACATTTATTTTGCAGGTATTTGTTAATCCTTACCTACATAGGCTGTTTCACTTCGATAACTATTATTATTTTTTCTTCCAAACTTATATGTTAGTTCAAGAGAGTAGGATTTGGTATTGTCCCCTTATCCGATTTCTTAGGTTTTGTCTAAATTTCCTAATTTGCAAGAGATTTATTTCTATCTAATTCTTCAATTGCTAATAATGTATGTAGTTTATATAGTGGCAATATCTTTTAATGGAAGGCTTGATTAATGCAATGATAACTATCTTGATATTATGTAGAATTAGATTGTCAACAATGTTGAGTATTGGAAGGCCAATGGACTTTTGTCTGTTGCCGCCTTTGCCCTTTCAGCTGCTCGGTTGTGAGCTTATTTATAAGACTACAATTCATTGTAAACATTCAATTGAGTTAATATAGTTCTTCTGCTCTGAGTGTGGACGTAGCCACTGTTGTGGTGAACCACGATAAACAAGTGTGTTCTGTGTTTAATTCTTTTCTGCTCTTTTATTCTGTGTTCTCTGTTTTTCATTTCAAACTCTTCAATTCTACAATTGGTATTAGAGCGAGGTTGAATCGCTGTTTGGGATTTCGGTGATTGAAATTTCAGAATCATGGAAGATTTAAGGGTTCAGAAATTTTCTGGGAAGAACTACGGAATATGGAAAATTCAAACGAAGTCTTTGTTAATCAAGCAAGAGCTTTCTCTTGCACTTGAAGGAAAAGCAAAGAAACTAGCCTCCATGAAAGACGAAGATTGGGAGAAGCTTGATGAAAAAGCCATGGCGACAATCTTTCTTGCATTAGACGATAATGTCTTACATAATGTTGCAGACAAAGCAACAACAAAGGACGTATGGGATAAATTGGCTTCAACATATGCACAAGCATCCACTACAAACAAAGTCTTCATCATGAAGAAGTTATACAAACTTAAGATGAGGGAAGGCGAAGCCATGACAAATCATCTTAACGAGTTTAACACCTTGATCAGCCAAGCAAATTCAGTTGGCATGACACAAGATGATGAAAATAAGGGTGTCTTACTGTCATGTTCTCTTCCTAATAGCTGGGATGGACTTGTGACAGCTGTAAGCACTTCAACATCAAGTACCAAGAAGTTGGCTTTTGATGAAGTTTCAGCCACCCTTCTCTCCGAAGATTTGAGGAGGAAGAATGATGAGTCCTCATCTGGTAATGCTCTCACAATGGTGAGCACTGAAAATAGAGGAAGAAGCTAATATAGAGGCAGATATAATAACAATCGGAGGTCCCAATCTGCAAGAAGATTGCAGTCAAGAGGGAGACAAAATGGTTGTTGGTTTTGTGGGAAGGCTGGGCATGTTAAGAAAGATTGTAGAAAATACAAGAAGGCACAAGAACAAGTGTTGGACAGTCAAGCAAACATAACTTGTGAAAAGGATCTGGGTATCCTAATTCTATCAACAACTGATACAAAATTTGATTCGTGGGTAATTGATTCCGGCGCTTCTTTTCATGCTTCCTCTCTCACGGATGCATTTACAAATTATCAAGAAGGCAAATTTGGAGAAGTATACTTGGGTGACAACAAAGAATGTAAAATCATTGGGAAAGGTGATGTTGTCTTGCATTTAGAAGGTGGAGCCAAACTATTGCTCAAAGATGTTAGACATGTTCCTCAATTAAAGAGGAATCCGATTTCAGTCAACCAACTATATATCCAAGGCTTTAAAACATAATTCACGGATACATGGAAAATAGTCAAAGGTTCATTGGCTATTGCAAAAGGAGACAATACTGGTAGTCTCTATATTGTGAAACCAATCAATGAGGTGGGAGCTGCTATGACACTTGTGGGCAGCGATGTTGCACTTTGGCATCAAAGGCTAGGCCATATGAGTAAGGAAGGCCTTGAGGTAATGCTGAATCGTGATCAACTACCGGGTCTCCAATCTACAAATTTGGATTTTTGTGAGCATTGTCTTCATGGGAAACAAAAGTGGGTTAGCTTCTTGAAGGATGGACATGACAAAAAGACAACACCCTCGGAGCTCGTGCATTCGGATGTCTTCGGACCTACGGAGGTAACCTCTTATGTAGGCGAACAATATTTTGTTACCTTTCTTGATGATAGCACCCGAAAGGTATGGGTTTATATGCTTTCTAGAAAATCTGAGGTATTCTCTAAATTCAAAGTTTTTAAAGCTCTTGTGGAAAATCAGAGTGCTCATAAAATTAAGTGTTTGAAAATGGATAATGGAGGTGAATTTTGTTCGTTGGAGTTTGATAACTTTTGAGCAGATCATGGTATAAGAAGAATTAAGGTTGTCCCTTATTCGCCTCAAGAAAATGGGGCAACAGAACGGTTAAATAGAACCATTCTTGAGAAAGCATGGTGTATGCTTTCCAATGCCAATTTGGGCAAAGAATTTTGGGTGGAAGCCTGCAATACATCAGTCTATTTAATCAATAGGTCTCCTTCATCTCGTCTAGAGTTTGGTATTTCAGAAGAGGAATGGCTGGGTAAAAGGATTTTATACTCACACATTCGAGTTTTTGGGTGTGAAGCTCATGTACATGTCCCAAAAGAAAGAAGGACGAAGCTGGATTTCAAATCACAAAAGAGCATATTCGTGGGATATGGAGAAGACCAATTCGGTTACAAAATTTGGGATCCAGTTGAAAAACAAATTATTCGCAGTCGTGATGTCATTTTCAATGAGCAAAAATTTCCAACTTTCAGAGACATTGATAGGTCTGAAGGCAAATACATTTCTTTCAAAACACTCTCAAATGGTATTGCCTCTACACATAAGGGAAGAAATTCTCTTCAGACAACTCCAACCTCTATTTTAATTCCTCCCTCTCAATCCTCATCAAGTGAGGATGATTACACACATAATAATCTGTTCAATGGAGAATAGAGAAATGTGTTTGATTATAGTCAGTGTTTTCCAAAAAATAGGGGACCATAGTCAAGAGAGACCTTACTCTTCCCTTCCCCTCTCCATGACAGCTTCTATCAATCTCTCACGGGAGAGGTTCTTGGCATGAATGAGGAAGAAGGCTCATGTGAGCAACAGCCTGGCTTGCGTCAAGAACAAGGGATAATATTTGACGTTCACACCCGAAATGTTCAAAGTGCTTTGCATATTGAACAGGAGGTGATGTCTCTTTCACTAGGCGGTGGACAAGGGTCTTGCGTGGGAAACAGAATTGGGCGAAATGTTACCTGTGAATGGGATGAAATTAATTCCAATCCCCTCTCATCACCTATGGTGCATAAATGATCGCACTCATTCCAAGCTCACGCTGAGGCTGCCTTAGGAGGTGAATACGCAGCCAACCGCAAGTCATTAACAGCTCACATGATAGGGAAGTCTTCGATAGCTCACACAACAGGGAACAAGGAGTTGTCTGGTCACACACTTGTGCAATTCATAGTGGACCGTAATGAAATTGCACATGGTGACACATAGTAACGTGAGACTCAACAATTTACGGTGCCTACAATTCCAGTGGTGAATGAATCACCACTCACGCCTTACGCAGATAACAGGGCTGGCGGGTTTGAAGGAAATCATAGATTTTCCTTTGCTCGTAAGGAACACGCTACAAAGTCCTTGGATGGTACACAATCAACCACCAGTCATGGTTGTCACAAAACACAAAAACAGGGGATGCTTGGCTCAACATCTGCGAATCAGATAAGAAATGAATTGGGTATTGGGGATAACAATTCTTTTGATCATGGCAATGAATTACATAAATACAATGATACTGTTCCAGGTTTGAGGAGGTCTATGAGAGAAAGACAACTTCCAGCAAAATTCTCAGATTATCAGCTCTTATTTGCTAAAGAGGCAGAACCCGCACTTCTTATTTCTGAGCAAACTGAACCGACAAATTATAAAGAGGCATGTACAAGCAGTGATAAGAACAAATGGTTCATTGCTATGGAAGAAGAAATGAGTTCTTTAGAAGCTAACCAGACATGGGATTTGGTTGTTCTTCCACCAAATCGAAAACTACTTAAGAACAAGTGGATATATAAGTTGAAAGATGAAAGTGGAGGTCAGAAACGTTACAAAGCAATACTTGTGGTAAAGGGTTATGCTCAGAAATAGGGGGTTGATTTCGTTGAGATATTCTCTCCGGTTGTGAAGATGACATCCATCCGAACAGTATTGGGATTAGCAGCCATTTGGGATTTCGAATTGGATCAGCTAGATGTTAAGACAACATTTCTACATGGAGACATAAATGAAGAGTTGTATATGAATTAGCCTGAGAGTTTTGTGAAAAAGGGATAGGAACATCTTTATTGCTGGCTGAAGTGTAGCTTGTATGGGCTCAAGCAAGCCTCGAGGTAGTGGTATGTTAAGTTCGATTCCTTCATGCTTCAACATAACTTGATCAGATGTGAATCTAATCCGTGCATTTATTACAAGACACTTCCGAATGGTGAATTTGTAATTCTTCTCTATGTTGATGACATGTTAGTAGCGGGCACAAGCTCTAAAATTGTCAGTGAGCTGAAAACTAAAATGGCAAGTACATTTGCTATGAAGGATTTAGGGGCAGCCAAGAAGATTCTTGGTATGACTATCACTCGGGATAGGAAGAAGAAAGAAATTACATTGTCACAAAAAAAATACATTGACAAAGTAATTCAGAGATTTGGTATGGCTGCTTCGCATAGCGTTTCTACTCCGCTTGCTTCACATTTTTAGTTATCAGCTAATTTGTGTCCACAAACACAAGAGGACAAAGAATATATGGAGGACATCCCTTACAAATCTGTTGTTGGTAGCATTATGTATGCTATGGTTTCTACACGTCCCGACATTGCTCATGCGGTGGGAGTTGTGTGTAGATTCATGAGCAATCCCGGGAAGATTCATTGGGAGGCTGTCAAATGGATATTAAGATACCTTAAAGGCACTTCAGATTTGGTCTTATGTTTTTGTAGCAAAAATGAATAGTTACGGGGATTCACAGATTCAAATCTTGCCAGAGAATTGGATAAGGGTGGATCTACTACCGGTTACACATTCATGTTCATTGGAGCTACTATTAGTTGGGCCTCAAGGCTACAACATTCTATTGCTCTTTCTTTCGTTGAAGCTGAGTATTTGGCACTTTCTGAAGGTGCTTGGGAGATGATTTGGTTGCAGCGACTACTTGGTGAAATGAAGTATCAACAAAATGATTATGTTCTATTTAGTGACAGCCGCAGCGCCATCTTTATGGCTCATAATCATACATCTCAACGACGTTCAAAACACATTGACATCCATGCCCACTTTGTACGACACATGGTTGAAGAGGGTGGGTTGAAGATTGAAAAGATTGATACTAAAATCAATCCAGCAGATATATTCACGAAAGTTGTAACCAAAGAGAAGTTTGAATGCGCAAGAACTTCTCTTGGACTTGTTAAGCTGAAGTAGGTCAGCATGTAAGGCAGGGGAATGCTTGATCAATTGAAATATCCGTTGACTTCCGGTGGGAGTTTGTTGAGTATTGGAAGGCCAACGGACTTTTGTTTGTTGCCGCCTTTGCTCTTTCAGCCGCTCGGTTGTGAGCTTATTTATAAGACTTTCCAATTCATTGTAAACATTCAATTGAGTTAATATAGTTCTTCTGCTCTGAGTGTGGACATAGCCACTGCTGTGGTGAACCACAATAAACAAGTGTGTTCCGTGTTTAATTCTTTTCTACTCTTTTATTTTGTGTTCTGTGGGAACTTTGATTTTTAAGGATTATAATAGAAACATGTCTTCAATCATAATAATGGAAAGTATCTATAAACAAAAATTATCTTTAATATATTTTTTAAGTGATAAATTTTGAAATACACTTTTCTATATAGACAAATGCTTTCTTAAGAGATAGATTTCAAAAATAAAATTAGACAAAATCAATTAATATAAAATACCTAAATATGTAATACATGTCTCTTCCACTACAAACATAAATTTTCAAAATGTACAAATCCATTAGAGTGTCATGAAATGAATCATTGAGTGACACAAAGATCAAAGAACATATCAATAACAATAAAATATGTATGATATCATTCAATGATAGTGGTCTACAAACATTTTTAAAAATTGTCCAATCCACTTGTCATGAGAATAGTGATGAAGCAAAAATAAAGGGTAAATATAGTCATTAATTAGGTCTTAAGGAAGTATACACAATAAACAAATTAAATCTAAAATCTTAATGTATGAGGACTAAACTATATAGGGTATAAGATAAGTTGGATTAACAAAAAAAATAGTTATTTCAAATAAGTTAAAGTAAATAGATATTTAATATCATCACATTAAGAAATGTCCTAGGTAAATGAGTTAGGAAAAATCATTCTAGGGTAAAAGCACAATAGTCTATCACCCTTTTATAAAGGAAAAGGCTAACAAAATCAAAGTTGTTCAACTTCAATAGTATAAAAATGGCATTTATGTTTGGATTTTGAAGATGACGTAAACTAATTAAATGTGTTAAAAAGGATGAATTTTATGATTAATATTTTTAATAATTTTTTTGAATAAAAATTGATTGTTTAAAAAAAATTTTAAAGACAATTTTTCAATTGTTGAAAAATTAGGGGTCTAGTTCCAACCAAAAATTTTTCCCCCTAATTTCAAAATATGTTATAAATGACATATATAGCTAGTGCATGAGGAAATAAAAATTCTTGAAAAGGACTTTCTCCTCTAGTGCACCATCTGTTTTTCAAATTTATTTAATATGCTTAACTATTTTTTTCTTTCTCCAAATCAACATCTCCTGGATTGTTAAAATACCTACTTGCAATATTTTTTTAATAACAATAGACTATGTCTAATTAAAACACTATAAAATATATATGAGGATATTCTTGACTTCAATCTCTACAAAAGGGTATATATATATTTTTAAAAATATCATTAAAAAGATTAGAAGTTATTGGAACGTCACTTTTTTGAAATAATTTTATTTCTATGGTAATTGGACCCAAAGTAGTATAAAATACACATTTAATAGACATTTCCAATTGGAAAAGTTAAATCACTTATCTAACTTAGCTTTAACGAATCTAGTTAGACCATATGTTTGACCAAAATTAATTTTTAGTTAGAAATGCTAAAATTCACCTGTGCTGATAAGTTAGCCTAAAAGGTGACAGATTATTGTGATTTTACCCTCTATATAAATCAAATGTATAAATATCAAATAAATAAAATAATAGTATAATCAATAGGTTTTGTGTTAGGGCCCAATTAAACTTGGGGTTCAATTATAGTTACAAGAGAAATATTTTATTTAGGGTTAAAATTAAAATGTGTGTGTGTGTGAGAGAGAGAGAGAGAGAGAGAGAGAGAGAGAGAGAGAGAGAGAGAGAGAGAGCTAACCATAATTCTAACAATAGCTTTAAACCCTAACCCTAACTATAACCATAATAGAAAATCTAATCCTAACCTTAAAACTAATCCTAATGCTAACCTTAAAACTACACCTAACCCTAACCTCAATTTTAAACTCTAATCTTAAACCTTATCCCAACCCTAACCATAATTCAAACCCTAACCTTAATATTAATTCTAATACTAATCCTAATCTTCATTCTAAGCATACCCTATACTGTAATCTTAACAATAACTCTAACAATGAGGTAAATCCTAATTCTTACAATAATCCCAAACTAACCCTAAACCAAGTAACTGTAAGCATAATGCTAACTCTTAATTTAAGCATAATTCTAAACCTCACCTTAGCTATACTTGAAATACTAACCCAAAATCAACCCTAACCATGATCTAAACCGTAACCCTAACTATATTCCCTAAGCTAACCCTAACTCTAGCCCTAATTGTGATGCAAATGATAATTATAACCATGACCCTAACCCTGATCATAATCCTTATTCTAACTCTCTCCATAGCTAAAATCTTAACCCTAATTGTGAAGTAAATTATAATCCTAACCATAACCAAACCCTAACCCTAGTCATTATCCTAATCACTAACCTAATCCTAAGGGTAATCATGATGTCAACCCAAACCCCAACCAAAATCTAAACCACAACTATCAAACTTAAAACTAACCTTAACCAAAATTTGAACCATAAGCATCAACCTGAACCCTAATTGTACACATAATCCTAATCGTTATGTAAAACCCAACCCTAACGCTAACTATATTCCTAATCTTGAACTTAAACATATCATAATTGTGGTTTATATATAAAGTACTAAATGTGTGGCAGATATATATGAATACTATTTAGCAAATGTTTACAAATATTTTTTATATTTTGTGCAATAATAAACTGAATCTTCAATCACTTTAAAATTTTTCTAATAATGTTAATAGAAATTAAACATATATATAAGCTTTCATGTATATCTTCCTCATTATGAAAAATTTCATTATCCCAACAATAGTCCTAACTCTTAACCCTAACAAAAACCTTAACTCCAACAATAATATAAACTATGATGTAAACCTAACTCCAACAAAAATCCTAGCCCTGACCACAACCTTAATCATACCCTAACCATGATCTTAATCATACGCTAATCGTGATCCTTACCTTAACCCTACCTCTAATCCCAACCCTAACCCTAACCCTAACCTAAATCTAACATTAACTATGATACTAATCTTAACTCTAAACCCTACATCATAACTATAACCACGACACTAATATTACCGTAACCCTAACACTAACACTAACCTTTTCCCTAACCCTAACTATTAACATAATTCTACTCTTAACTCTAAAGCATACACTCTAACCCTAACTCTAATTAGACCCTCAATCCTAATTGTAATTCTCACCTTAACTGTAATTCTAACCCTAATAATAACCCTAACCCTATCCCTAACCCTAATATAATTGATATAATTATATATTAAAATTCATATAATGTCTTCCATGTTGCGCCAAGAGTAATCATTCTCGAGGTGCCTATTTTTATCAATCTTAACCCACACACAAACTTTGCAATTTGATGAAAATAGGTGCCTCTAGAAGGATTACTCTCGGCGTATTATATATATAGAGGTATATATAAGCTAGTTTAGTTTTCCAAGTATGATATGTAGAAAGTGTAGAACAAAATCCCATTGTTGTAAGGAAAGTGTGGTTTATAAGAATTGTAAATATAGGTACAATTAATTAACTAGAAATTATTAATAAATTGACTAAATTATATTAGACAAATAAAAACAATTATATCATATTTGTAGAGATAATACTGTACATATAAAATCAAACATAATACTATGCCTCAATTGACCATTATTATAAAGTCCCAAAGGGTAATGCAATTACAATGGAACCATAGACGAGAGATGGAGCACATGAGAACACTGGACAAGTGTTTATAATATCTAGATGTATGATCCTCCATTATGTTTAACGCTTACTAATGCTGGCTTTGTAGGATTTGGTAAGTTGGTGAAAGGAAATTTTGAAAGCATTGAGTAGACAGTGAACATTGGTGGACGAAGCGATGGCTCTTCTTGTGTACAAAGCAAGCCAACATGAATGCATCTGAAGCATTCCTCCACAAGACAATTCTCAACTATACCTTTATCAATTATATTCACGCTATTTCCTCCACTGTAACATTCCCATGCCTGCATAATTGCCTTCAGATAGTCAGAAGTTTAAAAGAAATTATTTTATTCAATTTTTGATATCAAATATAAAATGACTACTGACTATTTGATCTAACTTTTAAATTAAATGACATAGAACGATATCCATAAGATCTAATGTCTTACCAATTCTAGAAGGCCGTGGACTCCATCAGAAAGTTGAGTATCTATGTTCTTTCTTCCACTTACAATTTCTAAAACTAGAATACCGAAGCTGTACACATCAGCTTTGTTAGATAACTGGCCATGCATGGCGTACTCTGGTGCCAAATAACCACTGCATGTGACCAAAAAGGAGACACTAAGTCGAAACTCATTACAAAAGAATCAATGAAAAGAAAACCTTATCGGAGGATTCAAATCAGAAAGTATTCATTGTGAAAGGCGTGGGGTAAAAATTGTTTCGAGAGAACAGAACAATAGTAATTGAAATTCTTACTATGTTCCAGCAACTTGTGTGCTAACATGAGTCTTATCTTCTGGAAATAATCGCGCTATCCCAAAATCTGCTATTTTGGGATTCATTTGTTCGTCCAACAAAATATTACTTGCTTTGAGATCTCGATGAATGATTCGCGGATGAGAATCATCATGTAAGAAGAAAAGCCCGCGAGCTACACCAACTATGATGTTGAAACGCTGCTGCCAATCCAGCTCGTTGCTCCGTTGTGAATCTGAAAATTCAATTTATTTTATCTTAGTATTACAACAGAGTAGCCTAAGCATTTCTATGTAATTGTTTGAATTTGAGTTGTAGATAAAATGGAGTTACCAACCGAATAGTATTTTGTCTAAGCTCTTGTTGATTAAGTATTCGTAAACAAGCAAACTTTCTGATCCTTCTGTGCAACACCCAAGAAGATTCACAAGATTTTGATGTTGAATCTTGGCCAACAGCTTGACTTCATTTTCAAATTCTTGCTTCCCTTGTGAAGATTGTAGGGACAACTTCTTGACTGCTATCTCTCTTCCATCTGGCATAGTGCCCTGAGATTAACACATACACTGTCAGCCACTTTCAATAAAAAATCAAATAAATGAAATATAGTCATACCTTGTATACAGCGCCAAATCCACCCTCTCCAAGCTTGTTATCCTCATGGAAATCTCTAGTTGCAGCTCTTAATGTTTCCAAATCAAATTTTAATTGACCATGCTGACTAAATGGCCAGTCTTGTTCGCCTGTATATTAAAGCCCACAGTCACATGAGAATATAATTATAGAGAAAAGAAGAGAATTCAAACAGATTTGTAAGAGACGGAGGAGAATAATGACCACGAAGAGACAATTGCGCTGATAATTTGAACAAAAGTAGGTATGGGTTTAATTTTTCGAAGAGCATTTTCAAGTTTGATTATAAAAAAGGAATAATCAATCTGCAGTGATATATTGTATTTGATGGGGTCGCATTTTATGATAAAAGCCAAAGAGATTCCCTTTACCTTCACTGCTCTAATTTAAACAGGAAGTCACGTAATATTAAAAGAAATATTTCATCCATTAAAGACTTAATCATTTTTAACTACTACAAAAAGTAGGTGGTCGCCCAGGTCCTTGCACTTTCCAATTTGTGATTGTTAATGCAGTTTGAGATTTCTTCCTGAAATTAGAAAAACGGATCTGTTGTTTTTCAATTTTTCATTTTTCAATTTTAAAGGAAAAGAAAAGTTAGATGCATTTCAAGATGAATTTTATAGTGTTTAGAGTAAGTTTCAGCTTTTAAATTTCAAGAAAAGCTTTTTAAATTTTATTAAGCGTGTTTGAACTGGAGTAGTACCGGGATGAGTCAATGAATTTGGTAAAAAAACTACATAGCTGAATCCTCTTAGACAATTAATGAAAAACTTTCTAAATTTTTATTATTTTTTACAGGATTTATTTGATTTTAGTGGGAATAAAATGTGCAAGGTGGTGGGGCTCCTATTTTCATATGCTCAAATTCAAAGACCTAAAAAAGTGGGGCTCCTATTTTGTTGGGAAAGATTTCAAATAATCAGTAGGACTCTACTCCTATTTTTACGTGCTCAAATTTGAAGACTTAGAAAAATAGAGCTCCTATTTTGAAGAAAAAGATTTCAAATAATTTTGTGGCCTCAAAAAAAATCCTTAAAAAAAAGAACTATAGCCCCTCATAGAACCCTGGCTAACTAAATACCTTGATTACCATCCTTCCCATGTATTGCATTTGGAGTCTTCAATTTTCTTCGTACAGTAAACAGCAATCCCAACAATAACATGAGTGCTGTGAAGCCGCCAAGAGAACCCAGAATTATGGGTATTTTGTTTGTGGACTCTTCTGCATGGAACACCAATTGCCAATTTCACAAAATGAAATATAAATATAACATAACAAATCACATGGCTCGATAGAAGGAAAACACAAAACAAGATAGTATGATTAGTACTTGACGAAGGTGAAACTGTTGAAGATGGGGGTGGTGATGCAGAAGCAAGGAAAGGGTATGCTTGATAGTCAGCCAAGCAACTTCCGAACGAACCCGCACCTCCAAGACGATATCCACCTTCAGTCGCCTTCAACAGAGCACCAATTCCCCTCGCCAAACATATTTTGCAATCCTCACCGGAAATATCTCTTATACACTGAATCGCACCATAAATCTTGGTAATCTCAGAGTACTCAGAAGTGACACCGGAGGCATACATAACTGGCGACTCATCCACTTTGGCCAACAAATCGGAGAAAAGCTGCTTAACGGCCGAGCTAAAGACAGCAGGATTTGTGGCGTTCCCGCCATTTATACGGTACATCTCGGTGCTGTTATCCAGTTTTCCGATGAAGTTGGAAGGATCATATCGCAGGTAGCACTTGTCGTTACAGAAAACGATTGCGCTCACCCCGCGCGCACACGATCGTCGAACCGTTGAATTGATCTCCAGCGAGCAAGCGTAGCATTCGTCAGCTGTGAGATCTCCCCTGCATTGAAGGAGGCCGTAAATCCGATCTGGGCTTTCTCCAGCGACACTGGTATTGAAACCGCCAGATGAGAATGTGTGGCGGACAAGATTATCGACAACTGTATTTCTGTTTTGCTCCAATTGACTTCCATCCGTGAATCTGAGACTGCTGTTGCAATATAAATCCGCTGCCTTGCATAGGCGTAGGGAGGGGATAATTAACAGCACAAAAATGCAGAAGCAGAAGAAATCATTCTGGCAGGAGGAATTGATGAAACTCATGTTTCCCGTAGCTCCACCTCAAATCACGGGAGATATGCACTGTCATGACACTGGCAAACAAGTCATAATATTTATAGATGAACTTTGCAAGAAACCGGCTCTTCTAACTTCGTGGAATTTTAACCTTCGTAGGTCGGAAAAATACTTTTCTGTAACCAGAATTTTTTTCTTCTCTGTGGCAAAGAAGTTTCAGGGAAAAAGTGGCTTATAATGAAGAAAAACTTTCTGGTTACACAAAAGTATTTTTCCCATAAACGTGCCGTTGATTATTGACTTATCTCCGGGACGGACTCGAGAGGCAGTAGTCAGAAGTCTAGGCAGAGCCTAGAAGTCTAGGCAGAAGTCTTTTAGCGTGGTGTACACAAAAATCTCCCCAATTATTTCGAGGTCAAGGTTTAGGCAGAAGTCTTTTAGCTGGTGTACACAAAAATCTCCCCGACTATTTCCAGGTCAAGGTCAAGGTCAATGTCATCAAGTATTTGATCTAGACTTTGAATGTTTCAAATGTTTAAGTTTAAATTAGTTAAGGGTTTAAATATATTTATTTTTAATTATTTGTTATATATTATTTTTCATTAAAATATTTGAGTTTATTAAGCATATAGCATCATTTTCTTTAGTTATTATTATATATTTATTTTTAATTATTTGTTATATATTATTTTTCATTAAAATATTTGAGTTTATTAAGCATATAGCATAATTTTCTTAAGTTATTATTATATATTTTTTAAGAAATTGAAGTAAACTTGGTAATAGAATCAAGTGAAGATACTTTCAAATAAGTTTTGAATGAAAGTTCTTTATTAAGACCGGTTTATGTGACCTTTAAATTTCTCTTAACCTTATTCACAATAAAAGAAAAAGGCTAATTCAAAGTGACTTTTTAACAAGTTTTGAATGAAAGTTCTTTGTTAAGACCCTCTTATGTGATTGCTGAATTTCTTTTCACCTTATTTTCAACAGAAAATAGAGCAATTCAAGTTGATTTTTCAACAATCAAATCAGGCTATTGTGGAAAAAGAATAATGGTCATATTATTTTAAGGAAAACTTGCAAAGATTATAATTTGTAATAATTTTTATCTAAGTAGTCCATTAATTATATCCCAAGCCAGTGTTAGGATTAGGCTTAGGGTTTATGGTCAACGATATAGTTTACATCATGGTTAGGGTTTGGGTTAGTGATATAGTTAGGTTTAGCGTCATTCTTAGGTTAGAGAAATAGTTAGGGTTAGGGTTAGTAATTAGGTTATGGTTACAATTAGATTTAGGATTATAGGTTGGGTTAAGGTTTAGAGTTATCATTAGAATTATACTTGGTATTAGGGAACTTATACAATGGTTAGGGTTAGGGTTATGGTTTGGATTAGGGATAGGATTACTATTATGGTTTCAATTAGGGATAGGGTTAGGATTGAGATTATAGTTATAGTTAGGGTCTAATAGTGGTTATAGATAGGGTTTGATCTATGGCAAAAAATGAGGATTATGATTAGGGTTAGCATTAGGTTTAGGATAACGGCCAAGGTTACAGTTAGAACTATGGTGATTGTTAGCATTTACATAATTGAGATATTCGTATTAGGATTCAACTGTGTAGTTTTTTATTCAAACTCATTGACCCATGTTTCATGAGTAGTTGTTCACAAGAACACATCTCTCATGACAATGAATGGAACATTTAGCACTCATTCCATCTAGGTGATGGTTGAAATTGTTACTGGCATATTAGTTTTTTTCTTTTGCAAGGGGTATGTTTTTTAAAATTATATTTCTATATATTGATAGCTCTTCTTAATGCTTATAATCCTTTGAATTTGAATCCTTAAATTTTTCCCTCCAAAGGAAGGAAACCCTTCAGTAGCCCCAAGTGTATATTATAGATCAAAGGATAAAACATTTTGACTTTATTTCACCATAATCAATTCCTTTTGAGGGATTTCATTTTGATTTGCTTGCTATTTTCCATCCTCAGAAGAAGTTTATTCTTCTTTTTCATGGAATGATGGTGGGGGGTGAAATATTTCCACAAAGTGATCTTTAACTATTAGCTTTGCATTTGGGACAATGTGTAGTGTGATGTACCTAGTACTAAAACATCTATAGAAACAAAATGGTAAGCCCTTATAATCCAAAATCTCATTTCAACAATAATTTATAGTTTTGAGATAAATTTATATCAGAATTTTTTTTGAAATATCATTATCAACCATAATGTTGGCATATGTGGTATGAAGATAAACAAAAGAGTCTTCGTCAACATTCAAAAAAATTCCAATGCCTTCCAATCTAGTTGAAACAAGATGAAAACTAAAATTGGAGCAAAATATACAAGTGACATGCTCAAACTAGAATACTCAAACTAGAATAGTAGTGAAAGATTTAGAGTTGGGGTAGAAAGATGGATGCTAGAGTTTAAGCATAAGCATGTGTTGCTGAAAACTCTATAGGTAATATTGGTGAATAGTATTCCAATCCCATACATTGTAAAAATCCACAACAAAATAACCATGGAAATTGGGAAATATTTGAAGACTATCACTCAAAATGGAATGCCAAGTATTGACATCATCCATTTGTGAAGTTTAGAAAGGATTCATCAAATCCCTTCTAATCTGTTGATTGGACGAGTCTTTGTAAACGAAGATTCATTTCGTTTCACTTTCCTTTTGATTGCATCTTTAAAGTCAAAGAATGAAAATTTAAAGACATGAGAATTAAATGAAAATAGAATTTAGCTTTCCATTTACATGCAAAGCAAAATGCAACTCCCATAGCTACCATTCAAAATTGAAAGTTCAGTAGAATATAAAGGACAACCTTAAATATTTTTAATTTATTTTAATTATTATATATAATCTATTAAAATACTCTTAAATGAAATAAAAAATAAAAAAAACTAAAAAAAGAAAAAAGAACGCATTCATTTCTATACTTAAAAAAATTATATTAATTTATTCAATACAAAGACTAAACAATTATTTCTTTTATACAAGTTTAAATATGCAATTAAAAGCAAAATTAATTTTTAAAATACATTTTCTAATTTTATATAAATAAAAAATAAACAATTTAAAATTTTAAAAAATCTAAATATACCATAAAGTTTACTCATTAAAAGAAAATAAACTCTTGCATAAATTCCTTAATAGAAGATGGAGAAATCATTACATTTGATGAATTAACTCTTTTCTATCAATAGATTTTATAAATTAAAGGGTCAAGCTTTTAATACAATGGATTTTATAAATTAAAATCCACACTTTCCAAATATTTGATATGTCATTCGGTAGAAAAAAAAGTTTTATTTCAATCTTTGTAGGCTGCAGCTATTTTCTATCGCCAATACCCATATACTGTAAATAGCTATCATTCTTATCTGGCTAGCAACTCTGTAACAGAAGCATCATTAACAGATGGTACAGATGATGATGATACAGACATGATTGAATTTGTGTTTCTAGATTCATGTGATACACTTCCTCCTGCTACTCCATGTGTAACATTTACAAAGGCCGGCTTTGTAGGACTTGGCAAGTTGGTGAATGAATTGTTTGAAAGAATTGAACACACAGTTGACATGGGTGGACGAAGTGATGCATCTACCTGTGTGCATAGCAGACCCACCTGAATAAATCTTATGCACTGTTCCTTAGGGCACCACTCTATTAGCTCTCTATCAATCACCTCTTCAATGTTTCCTCCGCTGTAACATCTCCATGCCTGCATAGCCACAATGTAAACATATTGCTACATTGAAAACCTAAGTTTAAATAATGTTTGGTGTGGTATCTCACCAATGATAAAAGATTTTGATCTTCTGTGGGCAGTTTTGAATCGTTGTTCTTTCTCCCACTTACAATTTCCAGAAGTACAATACCGAAGCTATATACATCAGCTTTAATGGACAACTGCCCATGCATGGCATATTCTGGTGCCAAATAACCACTGTATTGTGGAAATCAAGACGGTTAAATGAAAATTATCCAAAATACATGACTTAACTTGTTATATCAGTTTTTAGATTTGATTGTGTAGAGTTTTTTTGTCATTAATATTTCTCTCTGATGATGGATCATGTAGTATGATCCAAAATGTTGATAACAAAAAAACTCTACACAATTGAATAAAAAAACTGATATAACATTTATATAGATTATAGAAATCTAGTAGATTTGATGACTCAACTTATAAAATAGAAATTACATAGAATTCTTACTATGTTCCTGCAACTCGAGTGTTAATATGAGTTTGATTTTCTGGAAACAATTTAGCTAAGCCAAAGTCTGCTATCTTGGGATTCATTTTCTCATCTAGCAGAATGTTACTTGCTTTGATGTCTCGATGAATTATTCGCAATTGAGAATCTTCGTGCAAGTATAAAAGTCCACGAGCTACTCCAGTTATGATGTTTAAACGCTTCTGCCAGTCCAGCTCTTTTCTTAATTGAGGATCTGTAAATCATGCCCTAAAATGTTTATCCCAGGAAAGAGACCACTTTCCCATAAACAAGTTTAAATAGATAACAATACATTTATTTAGGAATTGTATGCTTCTATATATTTTTATTATCTATTTGCAAACGTATGTGGGATAGTTAACCAAAACAATAAGGATTATACACTTAAAAAAACTTCATCTGGTGAGTTTGACTACTCACAAAAAAGTATCTTGTCAAGGCTCTTATTGGGTAAGTATTCGTAAACAAGCAACCTTTCTAATCCGTCTGTGCAACATCCAATCAAATTTACAAGATTCCGATGCTGAATTTTGGCAACGAGCTTAACCTCGTTTAAAAATTCTCTTTTCCCTTGTGCAGATTTTGCAGATAGCTTTTTCACGGCCACTTCTCTTCCGTCTGCCAGAGTGCCCTGAGACACAAACGAAAGCCTATTTTTAAAGCTAAAGACTATTTGGATATGTGAAATTATACGCAAAGGGAGCTCGTCTAAATATTTCAGAGGTTAGACATTACTATTATTATTAACATTCGGTGTACACGTTTAAGAATTGAATGTTAGTCTACCTTGTATACAGGGCCAAAGCCTCCCTCTCCTAACTTGTTCTCCTCATGGAAATTTCTGGTTGCTTCTACTAATGTTCCCAAATTAAATATTAGTAGAAAATCTTCACTTGTTACTATGTCATTTTCCATGTCCATGCGCTCATTCTCTGCATAGTAAAATTTACAAATATATTAGAATTTTTTTAGATTATATAGATATATTTATTAAGTTTTGTAAAAATCACAAATTCAAATTCCCTAAGAAATAAGCTATGTACGCCTCATATTTGAAATACGATTTAGATGCAAACCTCCTATTGTAGACTATAAAACACATTTATTTAAGCAACCCTGAGAGAACCCATTATCAAATACACCTACAAAAAAGTATTGCAGAGAGTAAAGTTACCTTGCCTATTATGCTTCCCAGATATTGCTGACTTCAATTTTCTTCGCGCTGCAAACAGCCCTCCTAATAAAACGAGGATTATGAAGCCGCCAAGAGAGCCCAGAATAATCGGGATTTTGTTTGAAGACTTTTCTGCATGGCTCATCAATTTGCAATGTCATGTGAAATGGAATATAACCCAATGCTAGAAACGTAAATACAATTCCAAATAATGAGAAGAAAACTAATTTCAGCTGGTCCGCAAATGTGGAGGGCTTATTTGACGGTGATGGGCTTTGCCGATCTGATGAGAAATTAAAGAAAGGGTAAGTATCATAACGAGCAGTACAACTTCCAGAATAAACCACGCCTCCAAGATTATGTGCCCCATTTGTCACCGTCACAAGCCCACGGATTGCGTTTTCTAAACAAGCTGCGCAGTCCTCAACGGAAATGTCTCTCCAGCACTGAACAAGCCCAAAAATCTCTGTAGATGAAGAGTAATCTACAGCCGCATCGGAAGAATAGAAATTAGATGATTTAGTCACTTTAACCGACAAATCAGACAAAAGGGCCTTAACTGTGGAGCCAAAAGCTTCAGGGTCTGTGGCGTTTAGAAGATTATTTTGGACTAGATAGGATGTACTGTCCAGATCTCCAATAAAAAGAAAGTTCTCGTAGCGCAAGTAGCACTTGTCAAGCCATACTCTACCGCCTACAGAATTCCCACACTCTTGTCGAACTGTTATATTTGCTTGTATTGAACAAGCGTGGCATTCCTTCTCTGTTGTGTCTCCTCTGCATTGAAGAAGCCCAGAAATCTGGTCCTGACCTTGGCCTTCCACTGTAGTGTTGAAACCCCCCGGGGAGGATGTGTGTTTGATTAGATAATTAACCACCGCATTGATATTTCTCTCTATTTTGCTTCCGTTTGTGTAATGGTTGCCGTTGCAAGTGCTCTTCCCTGCGTTGCATGGGCGCATGAGATGGGTATTAATGGTGAAGACGATAATTATGATGCAGAGAAAGAGGAAGGAGAATTGTGGAAATGAAGTTGTGGTTCTCGTGAAATTCATGTTTGTGTTAATTCCACCGGCCTCTGCAGGAGAGATGGGAGATGCATTCTGTCATAATTAATGGTGAAGTCCAGATGACTTAGTGTTTACCGTCAAAACAATCATACAGTAAGTCCACAGGAAATTTTACATCTGGTCTCAAAACGTATTGAACTTTTATCTGCTATTGTGGTCCCACTACGAAAATGCTCATATTCATTTTATTTCATTTTTGTTTTTGTTTGCAGTGGACAGTGTCATTTCAAAAGTGACACTTCGAAAATCTAATGTTATTTCAAAATTGTGTGGATGAAATTAGTCCGAGAAATTATACAGTCTTTGATTAAGATAACACTCTTTGTGGAATTTTAACCTTCATCTGTGGGAAAAGTACTTTTCTATAACCAGCTGTTTTTTCTTCTATGTGGGAAAGAGGTTACAGAAAAAAAGTGAGTTATACTTTATTTCAGTGGAAACATACTACACATAGATGGGCCATTGACTTTTGAATGTAAGGTGAACAGAAGTTCAAGGGTCACATAAGGGGGCTAATAAAGAAATTTCAAATTTCAGTCAAAACTTATTTACTATTTGTTTTTTCAAGTTTTATTTCAAATAACATGACCATAAAAAATCTTGTACCGTGATAGCTTAATTTGATTGTTGAAAAATCACCTTAAATTAGTCTTTTTTTATTTGAAAATAAGTGAATAGAAGTTCAAGGGTCACATAAATGGGCCTTAATGAAGAACTTTCATTCAAAATTTATTTCTCATGTATTATTAAGTCAAAGTCAATGTCAACAAGTCTATGATCTAATTTTTGGATGTTTCAAGGTTTAAATTGGTTAAAGATTTAAATATATTTATTTTTAATAATTATTTGTTATATGTTATTTCTTATATTTGAATTGTGTTTAATAAGTATAAAGATTTTTTTTTAATTATTATTATTAAATATAATTTTATATTTCTTCAAAAATTTAAGTAAAACAATAAAGATATGTCTTATTCATCTAGAATTTCAAAGAAACATGTTCTAGAATATAAAATAATTGAATAAAAACAAATAATAGCATAAAACCTATCATTTGACAATAGAGTTCAAATGAAGATACCCATAAATGAAATTCTTTAATTTTGAATGAAGATATTTAAAAAAAAAAATTCTAATGACAAAAGAATACATGAAAAAAAGTTTTGAATGAAAGTTCTTCATTAAAGACCCCTTATGTGACCCTTGAACTAATTCAAGTTGATTTTTCAACAATCAAATTAAACTACCATAGAAAAAGATTTTTTATGGTCATATTATTTGAAGTTAAACTTGCCAAAATTATATTTTTTTAATAATTTTTAATTAAATATGTCCATCCATTACATTAATGTTCTTTTTTATGAGATAATATAATTCCAAATCATAAATTATATAAATTAAAAATAAATAAATATAAAATTAAAAACTAAAAGAAATGTCTACCTTAATATTAGTAGTAATGACTTATTATGGGAAAATATTACTCCTTAAAACTAATATAAAATATAATTAATATTTTATTTGTAGATGTTAAAAATAAATACATATATACATACATATTTACACATGTACATATACGTATGTAGAGATGCATGCATCCATGCATGTATGTATGTATATATGTATGTATGTATGTATGTATGTGTAGACACCCAAAATCAACCATGAGCTCACATTAATTACTAATTATTTTTCTATTATATTAAGTAATTCTTTAATAATTTAATTAATTACCTTATTTCTTCTATAACCCAATATTTTCATCATTTAATCATCTTCCTAATATTAATTATTCAACCTTATCTTTTTTTTTTCTTTTCTATTAACCATAATTTAAATTAACTTGAAAGGAAGATTACATCATGTTCGAGAGATTACATCAATATAACTTTAGAAAAATACAGTGTCCCATATATACGCAGGGAATATGCTCAATAGTAAACACCTTTCATACAAAAAGGAACTTTTAGAGTATCAACAAAACATAACATCAGTGAGGAGAGCTATCTGGGGAACTAGGCCATCCATGGCCTTTGGTGATTAGCCCATTTGAGGCACAAGTCTCCATGAAAGATGAGGTTGTAGGGGTTGGAGAAGTATGCCTCCCACGGAAGTGGAGGAAGCACTGCAATAGGTGGGACATACAAGGAACCATCCCTGGAAGGCTGGTTGACTGGAGGTTGAAGATCTGGGTAAGACCTTGCCGAGCCATTGCTGGACCTCCCCTGTTCTGCCACAACGACTATCTCTTGCTCTGCTGTAGGGGCATTGTCTTGGTTGCTTCCTCTTTCTGCTAGTTGGATCTATACTGTTTCCTCTCCTGTACCTCCTGCAACAATCTACGAGCCCATTGTTTTCCTCTGGCTTTGTATTTGTTGGAGCAACTGCCCAATGGTTATGTCAAAGTCAAACTCGGTGTCCGATCTGGTAGTCATATTGTATGAGACCTGGTCCTTGTCCAAGACTTCTCTAATACCTCTCACCACTTTTAGAGCTTTGTGCTCTTTCATCTGCATAACCATGGTGACTTGCAAATAAACATTAGGGGTGATGAGCCTCAGTAGAGACTCAATGAGGGATCTATTCCTACTATTGAATATACTATCATTTCTCAATTTCCAGATATTCTAAAGTAAATGAAAAGAAAGTGAAGCCTAGAAACGATTGAAAGCACTGTTAAGCCCCAAAAAGGATCCAGAAATAACATTGAACAAATGAAAGTTGTGGTTCAGCCTTAGGCGAAAAAGGTTCCAAAGGTCATAAGCAAAATGACAGTCAAAGAAGATGTGAGAGATGGTCTCGGGAGCATTGCAGAAGGAACAGGAGAGGGGTGATCCGGAGAAAGACTTAATGGGCAGCCTATGCAGAAGGAAATGCCACATGAAACAAAGGACTTTGGGTTCTGTACAGGTGTGCCATAGCTTGGTCAGAAGTTTACTCCAAGAGTTGGTGTCTAGGTTTAACTGCCATTTGGCGTTAAGATGATCAAATATGTTCTCAGTGTTGGCAAGCATTTTGTAGACAGGATTAACTTTGGTTTGAATCAAAGGGATTCCATCCTTCCACTTAACTAAGTCCATCCTGTCTGAATCCACCGAAGTGTCTCTGGGGAGGTTAAGGGAGGAGCATGCATCTCTGACAGCAATATAGGTCCTCCAATGGGATAAGGGCAAGTCATACCTAGTGGCAAGAATATCCCAAGGGATTAGGATCTCATTCTCAATGATGTCCGAGAAGTAGCTAATGCCTAGAGCATTCCACTTTTTTGCTGAGCATCCCTGTAGTTGAGCAAGAGGCTTACCTCCCTTAATGAGGTTCCACTAGATGGATATTTCCCGACAGATATTTAGAGATTGGTCAAGGAGGTTAGTGTCCGCTAAGAAGGGTTTAGTCTCCTCCCATCCTTTCTAGATAGATTGGAACACCTCAGATCTTGAAACCGTGACCTTGAAGCTCCATGTCATGAGATCAATAAGTGGAAGATTTTTCCATTGCCTAGCCTGGGTAGGAAAGCCTTTGCTGATGTTATGCCTCACTAGAATCTTCCAGGGCTCAGTACCATGAATTGCTTTAGGAACCTGTAATACCCCAAAACTGGCACCTATTTAATTTCAATCAATTTTGGTGCATTTCTTCAATTTGATATCTTCAAAAGTCCTAGTCCACTAGGCAATTTTCTCTCTCCTGCTTGACTTGACTTGACTTGATGTCAATTGCAAAAACCCCAATTTGCAATAATCAAATATTAAATTAATTCCTAAAGTCTTTGACTTAATTGGCTAAATTACCCCTATGATAAATTAATTTAATTCTAAAGTCCTAAGTGCTTTCTAATTAAATTAAATCCACCCCCTTTAGCTAATTAACCATAAAAAGGAATTAATAATTGCTTGATATTCGAATGGACACACCTTTTTGAATTAATAATTCAAGATATTCGAAAGGCCACCTGTGTGGCATTTTCCATTCTTTTTATTAAGTAATTCTTGCATTTTTGTCTCAATTTGGAAATGAAGGGTCATGAGTTACAAATCAAGAAACTCTTCATTCTTGTCCGGGCTTTTCTATTTAATGAGCCTCTTTTTCTCATTCATGAAGGGCAATTTGGAGAGTAATTGAACTATAGCGAATTTTTATCTCATTTGATTCAAAGCTTCTTTTTTTATTGCATATTTAGTCTATTATCTCATCTTAGTTTAATATTGCATTTCATATTAGAGTTAATTTTCTTATTGGTTTCTTAGTATAAGATCATCTTTATTTGAAAATAAAAAGAAAATTTGCATCTCCTATCTCTTTCAAAGTATTCTTAGATTAATTGCATTCATCTTAGTTTTATTCTAGCTTTGCATATCATCTTTATGGCTTTCTTGGAAATCCTCCATTGTTGAATTGGTCTCCCGGCTGTTGGCTCTCGTTCTGAGAGTATTCAAACACCCCATTCACATAGGAGGCAACAGGTCGCCTCACCATGGAATTTAGATTGAGTTCTTCATAGTCTCTCCTGAATTCTATCAAGTGAATAATGACCATGTTGTGTTGTGCTTGATTTGTGGGGCAGAAAGATCAATTTTTGGCTTCATTATCATTTTTTTTTCTGACAGGAAATTTTGCTCTGCCGTGCGTCCGTACTGTCTGTATACGGATTTTCGCGCGAGAATCCAGAGTAAGCCGCACGAAGTTTCACCCCTGTGGTTCTCTCTCGCGTGAGATTTAAGTTATTTCGCCTGGACCCTGTACTACCTCGCGCGAAATTTTAGTTATCTCGCCCCGCACGCTGTACTTTCTCGCGCGGCCTGGTACTTTCTCGCGCGAGACCTGGTCTCAGTGGTGTTAAATTTGCAGTTTCTGTCTTTCCTGTGTCTGGTTTCTAATAATTTCTGATAACTGTTGTTACTTATTTCTCTGATATTTTACAGCATAACAGTTTCTGCAGGACGCTTGTCAAAGAATTTGAAAACATACTAATGGTTTGATTGCAAGACGATTGTCGAAGATTGCTAAAACGTTGCATTTGTTTCCTGCTTTATTCATTAGTTTAATTAGGGCTCCGTTAAAATTTCTTGAGAATTTCGATAGTGAGTAGGAATTTTGGCTCTTCATTACATGGAGGTGATGACCATGAACGAATCCAGAATTCTAATGATCTTACTAATATGACGAATTCTTGGGGAAGCGGAGAAAGTTAGTGAATCTTTAGCATTTCTATTCGTCAGGGGATTATGCTCTTCTCTCCTTGAGGGAGAACTAGAAACCCAAAAGCGTATAGATTTGGTGAGGTGAAACTAACTCGGTGATGAACTTTCTTGATGTGTTTGGGTGAGGAAACGGGATAGAGAAGTATGCTCTTCTCCCTTTGGGAGAATCAGAAAATCAGACCCCTGAATCTAAACCAAGTCCAATGTCACCTTTAGAGGGCCTGCCGGTATTGAACCTCTGGGAACGACCCAAGTGAGTACACACCTATTGCCGGTGATTCCACCTCACTATAATAAAGAAAGTTTTGTTGAGTCTAAAGACTCCAAAACCATGGTAACTTCCTTTTCATGACTTTGACGATCATCATGGAAAGACCCTGTCTATTACACTGAGCGGCGCCGCTCCGAGCCCTGCTTGCAAGGGTGTGTGATTTTCAGGTGTTGGTGTGGCTGTGAGGCCTCAACCCTGTATCGGGGGCACCGAAGGTTATTGTGAATGGAAGCCTAGTAAAAACCTTCTTAGCTAGTGGCCTACCCGGTTCACCTCTGAAAGGAGTCATTATCTTTGCGCAAGGAGGGGGAAGAATCTCTCCGTATGTTTATCATACACAGATTCCCATCATAGGCATACACCTGGACGTTTGGAGGCGGTTGCAACACTGGCCCCTGCTACAAGGGTAACCTTTGAACGTACACTGTTGAGTCCTTGGAAACACCAAAAACACGGGCGCCCTCTAGGGGGTGACACAGCTGTGTGAGGTGCACGTATGCACATAAGCAATGGGGCAAAGGTTTTGGCTTCTCACCATTTCTTTTTTTTTGTAGGACCAGGCTATGTGTTTGTTATTGAGTCTTAAACATTGTCCATACATTATCAAACAAAGACTTCCCCGACACTATTAAGTTGCTTTGTCCTTGATAGGTCTGTTAACGACTATTGCTTGCTTCACAAGTGCTTGATTTGAACCATTGTGTCTTTAAACGAATGCTTGGAATCCTAAAGCGAGTGTGTTGATTAAACAATTTTGCAAACCTGTCAGGAAACTGGATTTTTCTGTAAGACATCAGTTCAGACTGTACCTCAAAATTCAACTCAAACCTTGAAAATTGCATCAAAACTGTCAGATTTTGCCTGTTTCCCGCGCGAGCTTTCAGCTTCAGAGCACTTCCTCGCGCGAGACTGTGTTCTATCGCGTGAAGTTTTGTGTTCTCTCGCACGAGCTTGTATTTTCTCGCACGGTTTGGTGTTTTCTCGCGCGAACCTGTGGCACAGTTTTCCAAAACAGAGACCTACTTATAGTTGACTGCTTGACTTTCTAGCTGATCTGCTTTTTGCCTGTGGTTTGTTCTTCTGTTTTCCTGTCGATTCACTGTTAGAAGCTGGTTGTCTTGAGTTAGGAATCGATCGATCTTTGCTTTGACTCGCGTTGTCTCTCATCTATTCATCTTATCTCTTTATGCCTTTTGTACCTCGTGTTGCGATAGTCTTATCTCGGCTGTTCTAGCCACTTCTTTTGACGATTCGTACCAGGTCCATCTTGCATCTTAGCCATTCTAGCCATTCATCTCCTTTTGTTATCTTGGAGACAGAGTCTAGCTTTATCCCGAATCTTCTCTCATTACATCTATGTCTATGACTGTCACGACTCGAAGTGGCAAGACTTATCCCATCCAGAATACTGGTCCAAAGCAAAATAAACCCCCTAATCGAGGAATAGGTCATCCTGAATCTGTTGCAAAATCTGAACTTTGTGAGAGATCCTCAAGCTCTTCATTGAGTACTTCAAAAGATACTTTGTCTCAATCATCGCCTCCAGTCTTCCAAGAGTGTTTTAATCCTTTGTTTGAATCACAATCTGGTTCGTCACTCCAAGATCAAGATAATTCATTGTTCCAGGACAATTCGTTGTTTCATAACTATAGAAGACCATCTCTTCGGATAGACCCTACTATTAAGATTGTTGATATTGCTGAAGATAGTGACTCACTTGAAACTGTTGATCTTACTAGTTCTGTTCAAACACCAAAGGTTACCTTAGCTGTGCCTTTTCGACACCGTGAACATCACTTTACTGAAGCTTCGATTGCAGCACAGATCCGTCTCAACAAGATGGGAACCAAGAACCCATTTGACCTTCAATCAGGCCAATATGGCCAAACCCACAATCAATACCATGCTTAGTCTTCTAATGATCAACATCATGGTCAATCTCAACATGACCAAAATTAGACTCATAATGATGACCAATCTCGAAGTAGAACTCAAGGGGATCAACAAGCACATTTTTATCGCCCTCCCCCATTTGATCAAAACCAAGATGATCAACAAGATCAAGTTCCCAGTGTCTATGAGATCCTTGGTGATGGAAATGATGTGATAACCCAACGTGATATAGACGCTGCTAAAGCTAACAAAAGCCTTATCAAAATGATGGAGATTCTCCTTTTAGAAGATAAGGAGAAGTATTTTCTTGAGTTAGCACAACAAGGGGTCAAATTACCCCCAAACTTTCAAGTTGAAACACTTGTAGCTAAAGAAGAAGAAACTGAAGCCGCCAAGCTACAAAAGATGATCCAAAGTATGCAAGATCAGATTACTCAACTGACAAAAGAAAAGGATAAGTCCACACAACAATTCACATTGGAGAGTATATTTCCTTTTCCTTTTGATAAGAATATTCACATGCCTCCTTTTCCAAGAGGAGTGGAGTTGCCCAAATATGACAAGTTCATGGGAACAACCAATCCTCAAGATCATCTAAGGGAGTTTGGAGCCTTGTCTATGGAGTTCATGCATGACAAAACGTACCTTATGAGACTTTTTCCCCGTAGCTTGGGTGGCCCGGTTATGGAGTGGTTTTGTAGGTTGCTTCCTGGCATTAAGACATTTGATGAGATTGCTAATCTTTTTCTTCAGCATTACTCTCACAACATTCAACATCCTGTCAACATTCGTGACTTGTGCAACTTGAAACAACAACAGGGAGAGTCCTTCTTGTCCTTCCTCCAAAGGTGGAGACAACTATGCATGAAATATCCTCGTAAATTGCCTGAATCTGAGAAACTTGATATCTTTTTGGACAATCTTCTCCCAGAGTTCAGTTATCAGGGACAATTACAAGGTCCTTTGACATTTGATAATATGATTAAACAGGCTGTAAGGATAGAAGCCTTCATGATTAAAAAGGGAGACTTAACTCTGAATAAGGATAATAAGCAAGGATTCTCCACGAACAAAGACAAAGGAAAGAATGTGAACAAAAATAGAGATGTGGTCAATGATGAAGTGGTTGATAATGTCACCACAAAGCCTTCGAAGCCTATCTTTAATCTTACTTCTAGTATGCAAGCGGCTAAGGCTGTTGAAAAGACCACCACCATAGATAATCGACAAGATTCGAAGTTTTCTAGGAACAAACCTTGGGCCGATTGACCCAAGCATGACTTCACTCCTTTGGGAGAGCCTCTTGATGTGGTCTTCAAAACTCTTGTAGAGAGTCAGGTGCTCACTCCATTGGAAAAATGTCTTTATGACCTGCAACCAAGACCTTATTGGTGGAATGACAATGATTACTGTGACTACCACCAAAACATTGGCCATAAGACGTCTACTTGTCATTAGCTGAGGCACAAAGTTCAAGATCTCATTGATAAGCATGAAATTCTTGTGGAAAACCATAATAAGAATTCAGACCATCAAGCATTTAAGAATCCTTTCCCTCCTCATGAGAAGGGTGAGTCTTCCACACCTAAGAACAACAATGCCAAGGTTAATTATACATACATTGCTACGGATAATGTCATCAATATGCTTGAACCTGTTGGAGTTGAGTATTGCAATATGGCTTCTTCTGAGGGGAATGACAATGTTCCCAACCCTAGGACTCCGTTTATCTTGTGTAGTTCCACCTCTTGTTCATCTGAATCTGAACAAACTCATGATTGTGCTAATGTCGTTACTCGTTCACGTGGAAGAGTTGTGCTGAAAGGTCCTGATCCTCCGAAACAAACTATGGGTAACAATTCCTCGAGACAAACTGTAGACAAGGCTGCTCCAAAACAAGTTGCTGATAAGACTACTGTTGGTCCCACCAGCAAAGCTTCTAAATTGACCCCTGCGCCTAATGCTGCTAGTTACAACATTTTAGATCAACTCCAGCGAACTAATGCTCAGATTACCATCTTTGAGTTGCTGAAAATCTCGCCTGCTCACAGGCAAATTTTGGATAAAGCCCTTGCTGAGGCAAACGTCCCCAAAGACCTTGATCTTAATCGGTTCCAATCTATGGTAGGTCATTTAACTTCACTGCATTATTTGTCCTTCTCTCAAGAAGAGGATCACTCGCTGAGTCACCCACATAATGCTCCCCTGCACATAGAAGTGATGATAGGTCCTAAGCGTGTTCGTCGTGTGCTTATTGATAATGGTGCTGGTCTTAATATTTGCTCTGCCAAATTACTTACTCAGCTAGGTTATGATGAAGATTGCATAGACTCTCGCAAAAAGATTACCATCAAAGCCTATGATGAAGAAGAACGCAAATCCCAAGGCTTAGTTGTGCTCCCTATCCGCGTAGGACCCGTTGAGAGAGATGTGACTTTTTAGGTTTTGGATATTCCTTTGGCATACAACATCTTGTTGGGTAGACCGTGGATACATGAGATGCAAGCTGTACCATCCACTTACCATCAATGCATCAAGTTTCCTTTCCATGGCGCAGAAGTTACTGTTCCAGCTAATACCAATTTTTCTTGCAACACTCTTACGCAATCTGCCGACAGTTTGGTCCCAACAAACAGAGACTCCACTGAGTTCTATGATGCTAAGCTTAGAGAAATGGAACAAACTCTGAAACTTAAAGATACCGGCATGGGAGAGTACCAAATTGAACTTGTGCTATCTCTAGTGGCTTTACCCCCATCTCCACGTTCTTATGGGAGACCTTCTAAGAGTAACAAGTTTGCCAATAACTCCTCTCAAATTGTTTATGATGGTGCCTTTGTCAAAGCTCAAACACCTTTAGAGGATGAGGAAGAAGAAAGAGCTATCAAAGCTTGGATCTACAAAGAGAAAGAAATAGCTGAGCAGACTACTCTCCCAGATTTAGAACAAGAACCCTATAGTGAAGGCTTCAAAATCATGAAGCGCTTTGGATACAAGGGGAGTGGTCCTATAGGGATAAATGATAATGGATTGCTGAAGCCTATTAAAGCCATGGGTCATCGCTCAAAGGACACTACTGGCCTAGGCTTTAAAAAGAAGGCTTTCCATTTAGGAATGAAGAAATTTGTGTCCGTACCTAAACCTGAACCTGAGTCAGAATTTGAGAATACTATACCAGAGGTAAATCCAGAAACTAGCACTGATGAAGATGTCTTTCCTTATCCCATACCTCCGGATCTTGCTGCGCTCTTTGAAGAGCCTGATGAGCCTATCATTCCTGTTCATATGGTAGAGACTGAGACTGAGTCTGATGCTGATACCTATTCTGAGGCTAGTTCTGATAAAACTTCTTCAGTGCATGAATTCACTTATGAACAATGGAAAGAAACATTGACTAATGATCCCCGTTATACTGGTGAGCGGTATGTAATCCCACATTTTGAAAAGAGGTATGAACAAGAAAAACTTCAGCAAGTTGTTAATGCCACCAAAGATGATAATGAGTCTGATGATGATGCTAATGCTGATAGAATTCCCACATCAAGTATTGACTCGCCTGAATATGAATTTGACTCTTTATCTGTTGCTACTTTTGATGTAGACATTGATACAGACATTGATACTGTTCATGAGTATGAAAGACTTCTCGAAATAGGTGAGGGGTCTAACGCTAGGGTGCCCGAATTAGATGCTATCGGTGTTAACATGTCTTCTACTTTTGACGTAGGGTCTCATAGGAATTCGAACATTCCTTTGGATGATATCGCTTTGGGTCTTGACTTGCTTGTCAGTGCTTTTGAGAATCATACCGTGAATGCAATCGAACCAGCCATTACACCTACTCTTTTGCTCCGCCGTCCCGATCTCATAGACTGGAACTCCCCTTCTGCATCCAATGAAGTCCTAATGTTCCAGAATGATTATGAGCTAGCCTGTTACCTTCATGGAATTGAGCCCGTAATGTCTTCCACCAGCGAATATAGTGTTAACATGACAGAGGGGGATATTAAGTATCTTAGTCAAAAAATCAAAAAGAGAAAAAATAGAAGCTCTGATGGTGAAAACCACATTGTGGTAGTGCCAGAGCACAAAATAGTAAAAATAAAAGACGTATCTACGGGTGAAAACCTCTTTGAGGCACCCAAAGATGAGATACTTGATACTCTCCCAAGTCATTTCCAAGAAAGATCATCAGTTTTGATAGAACAGACACATGCAGTGAATTTGGGGACAGAGGATGCTCCGCAAATCATACATTTAGCTCAGTCATTGTCTATGCAAGAGAAAGAAGAGTTCACTAACTTCTTCCGAAGTAAGAAAATAAACTTTGCATGGACCTATTCTGATATGCTTGGATTAGATCCTAATTTGATCATGCATCATCTATCCATTGCACCTGATATCAAACCTGTCAAGCAAAAACTTCGAAAGATGCACCCTCATGTGGCACTTTTGGTTAAGGCTGAACTAGAGAAACTTCTTAAAGCTGGCTTCATCAAAGTAATTGATTATGCCGAATGGATTTCAAACATTGTTCCCGTCACCAAGCATGATAAGTCCATTCATGTATGTACAGATTTTCGGGATCTCAATAAGGCATGTCCAAAAGATGACTTTCCATTGCCAAATATTGATATGATAGTAGACATGACAGCGGGATATGAGATGTACTCACTAATGGATGGCTTCTCTGACTATAACCAAATGAAAATTGCGCCAGAGGATCAAGAAAAAATTGCTTTTAAATGTGCTTGGGGCACTTTCTGCTGGAATGTCATGCCTTTTGGGCTCAAGAACGCTGGAGCGACATATCAGAGAGCTGTTACCACTATTTTTCATGATATGATGCATAAGACCATGGAGGATTATGTGGATGATACTTTAGCCAAAAGTATGCAACGAAGAACTCACCTTGAAGATTTGGGTCCTATTCTTGATCGCATGGAACAGTTTAGTCTAAGACTTAATCCCAAGAAATGTGCATTTGGCGTTACTTCCGGAAAACTCTTGGGTTACATTATTTTCAGCCAAGGGTATAGAGGTGGATCCAGAAAAGGTGCAAGCTATTATGGACATGCCTCCACCTAAAAACATAAGTAAGATGAGAGGTCTCCAGGGAAGATTACAATCCATTCGGCGGTTCATCTCACAATTAGCTGATAAATCCCAACCATTTACTAAAACTCTACACAAAGGTGTGACCTATAAATGGGATGAAGAGTGTGATAAAGGACTTACTCAGATAAAGCAGTATCTCACTAATCCACCAATTCTGATGCCTCCCATTCACGGGAAGCCGCTTATACTGTACATCTCGGCCACAAACACATCTTTGGGAGCTCTCCTAGCTCAAGAAGGTCAGAACAGTAAAGAAAGGGCTATTTACTATATCAGCAAGACATTAGTTTCCTATGAGATGAATTATTCAGTTATTGAAAAGGCTTGTCTAGCTGTAGTGTTCGCATCTCAGAAGCTACGACATTATATGTTGGCTCACACTACGAGGCTTATTGCAAAAATCGATCCACTGAAGTATCTGTTGAGCAAAGCTGCCCTCACAGGTAGATTAGCTAAATGGGTCATGATTCTTAGTGAGTTTGACATCGAATATGTGGAAAGAAAGGCCATTAAGGGACAAGCAATTGTTGATCAGTTGGCAGAAGCTCCATTAAAAGATCATCAACCTTTGAGCATTGAATTTCCAGATGAATCCATCATGCTTCTTACACACCAGTCTTGGAGCATGTTCTTTGATGGATCGTTTACTCAACAAGGATCAGGTGCAGGTATTCTATTTATAACACCTCAGAGGTACTCATTGCCAAAAGCATATAAGATGTTGTTTCCCTGTACAAACAACATAGCAGAGTATGAAGCTCTCATCAATGGAATGAAGATAGCCATTGAATGGCGTGTGGACGAGCTCAAAGTTTTTGGAGACTCTCAGTTGATTGTCAACCAAGTCAATGATGTTTATCAAACGAAGGATGACAAGCTAATACCTTACAAGAAAATGGTGGATGATTTGAAATTGTACTTTGCACATATTTCTTTTCAACAAGTTCCAAGAGCAGACAATACGGCGGCTGATGCCATGGCTACTCTCGCTTCAATGCTACAAATGCCAAAAAATGATTTCAGACATGAATTCCTGGTGGAAACATTGCATTACCCTGCCTATGATAGCCCCGACTCCAGGATGATTTGTTCAGTTATTGGACGTGACTCATCCCGCTACCATCACATTTATTCCTACCTTCGGGACCAAATCATACCCGACACTTACACCCGGAATGAAAAACGTCACCTCATTCGCACTGCTTCACGGTATGTTATCATAGCAAATGACTTGTATAGACGAGGTCTAGACGGTACTCTCCTCAGGTGTCTAGAACCCGATGAGTCCAAACGTGCGCTAGTTGAGGTACATGAAGGTATCTGTGGCTCTCATTCGAGTGGTCTAATGTTAGCTCGCAAACTTATTAGAGCTGGATACTACTGGCCGGATATGGAAAAAGAAGTTGTTCAATATGCCAAAACTTGTAAGCAATGCCAATATCACGGGAATCTGATTCATGCTCCTGCTCAAGAGCTTATACCTTTCGTCAGTTTTTGGTCATTTCAGCAATGGGCCTTTGATTTGGTAGGGCAGATTCATCCTTCTTCTTCAAGGGGACACAAGTTCATAATCACTGCTATAGATTTCTTTACCAAATGGGTCGAGGCAGTTCCTCTCACCATTGCTGATGGAAAGACTATTGCTATGTTCATTCTGAACTACATCATTTGCAGATATGGTGTACCCTCATCTATTATCACTGACAATGGGGGACAATTCAAAACTAAGGACTTGACAGAATTGTGTGCCAAATTTAGGATTATTCAGCATTGGTTATCTATCCATTATCCTCAGGGTAATGGACAAGCAGAAGCTTCCAATAAAATGATTCTCGAAATTTTGCATAGAATAGTTCACAAATCCGGTAGAGATTGGCATCTCCAGATTAATCCAGCTTTATGGGCTTACAGAACAAGTATCCGGACACCAACAGGGGCCACCCCCTTCACCTTAGTCTACGGAGCAGATGCAGTGTTACCTATTGAGGTTGAGATTCCTACTTTGCGAGTCTCTCTAAAGGGCCTCATCACTGATGAAGATACCAGAATATCTAGGCTACAAGAGCTCGAACTACTGGATGAACGTCGGAAGGTGGCGTTTGATCATCTTCGAGCATACCAGCATAGGATGTCAAAAGCATACAATAAAAAAGTCAGACAAAGGGAATTCCAAGTGGGTGATCTCGTCTTGAGAGAAAACCCCAAGAATCAACAGCAAAGAGTTCAGAAAGGAAAATTTGAACCAAATTGGCTTGGTCCATACATTGTTACTGCAGCATTTGGATCTGGCGCATACAAACTCTCCACCACTGAAGGAGAGGCACTCAAAGAGCCCATCAACGCTCTTTATTTGAAGAAGTTCTACAGCTGACATTCTCAGTATGCTCAGGTACATACTTACTGATCTTGAAAAAATCCTAAAAATTGATATATTGCAAAAAATCCTAAAAATTGCAAAATGTCCTGAAAAAATGATCATCTTAGTGAAAACCTAGTAAACAGGTGCTTTGATGTATCTATTATCCTGGTGAAAACCTGGTAAATAGGTGCCTTGATAATACAAAAAAAATAGAAAATTTCAAAAATACAAAAAAAAAATAGAAAATGTGAAAAATACAAAAAAAAATGAAAAGATCAAAAAATACAAAAAAATAAAAAATAGAGAAAAGTACAAAAAAATTGAAAAAGAGAAAAATGTGCCATTGATGAAAACCTGGTAAACAGGCGTCATGGTAGCAAAAATAGAATCTCTGCCAAGATGGTGAAAACTTGGTAAACATGCGCCACTTGTTTCCTAAAGTTGCATCTTCTCTCAGCACCGCTTGGCTCTTAGTTTCTTGCTTTAGTTTGCTTTCCAGCTTTAGTTTGCTTCCTTTGTTTCCTGCTTTAGTTTGCTAGCTCATGCCTTGCTTTCAGTGTCTTTGAGATTTTGCTCGACTCTTCATAGATTGGAATTGGTTCACACTTGGGGGCACCTGCTTGGTCTAGGGGGCATTGTCCTATCACTTTTGGAAACTCTTTTTTGAGCATCAGTCACCGGTTCTCACTGCGTCTGCCTACTGATGCCTAGCTACTTTTGAGATTTCTCTCCTTGAGGACCTCTCGTGTATCAGTCGCCAGTGGTTCCCACTGTGCCTGCCTACTGATACCTAGCTTTCGTTCGACCTCTCTCTTTCGGGACCTCTCCCTTACATCAGTCACCAGTGGTTCTCACTATGCCTGCCTGCTGATGATTCGCTAGTATCTCTGAGATTTCTCGCCTTGAGAATCTCTCTCGTATCGGTCACCAGTGGTTCTCACTGCGTTTGCCTACCGATACTTCGTTAGCTTCCCGATATCTTCTTGAGATTTAGTCTCCCGCGATAGTCACCAGTGATTCTCACTGTGTCTGCCTGCTGTCGCTATCTTGTTGAGACTTCGAACGTTGTATGTTTCTGAATCGACTTCAATTCGCTTGAACACGAACTTAAACTGAAACTAAAACTTGATTTGTGTTCCCCTAAGGCTTGTTGAGCTTTGTTTTCTTTGAGTGTTCGTTTGTTTACTTTCCTTTTGCTTTCTGCTTGTTGGTTTAGTTCCAATGATCCAAAGAATTCATATAAGAGGGGTGTCCGTCTGTAAGAGCCTCTATCCGTCTGTAAGAGCCTCTATCTCGTATTGGATGGCCATGCGTACCTCGACTCCTTTTATATGGACGCTTCGGTGAGGTTGGTTCTTCTTGTCTTTTGAGTGACTTCTTTCTGCTACTGGTGACATTGTAAACGCTTGTCCTGTTAAGTGAACGTAAGGGTCACTGGGAGCAATCTTTGGCAAAAGAAGGAACTCCTGCGTGTTTGGTGTGTTTGTCGCAAGAAACATTCAGGTCATTCTAGCATTTATGCTCTAATGTTTATGTTAACTTGCTAGATGAAAAAGAATAGGTGTTCAGGTCATTCTGGCTTCTTGTGCCTCAATGCTTACACCTCATTTCGACAAATTTAAGACTTATGTCATATTCATATTCTCATGTTGGGGAGAATTGTATGGCATCTTGCGATTGTCCCGTGCTTAAATGAACTCAATGATGATAAATATGATGAGTCCAACAGCCGAGTCCGGAGGATTGCATTTGTTCATCCTAGGACTACATTTAGACTTGCATCTTTCATTCTAGGCTTGCATTTGGAGCGCTTTCTTGTTGCTCTCTTGATTGCTTTCTTCTGGATCTGCTCATCAAAGGTTCTCATCTTTTGTCCCAGTCTCATCTTGGCTGCATCTTTTTTCGGGATCGAAATCGAAATCTGACATCTCTAAGTGGCTCAAAATCGCGTTTTAAATATTGGACTCCTTCTGGATTGGATGCTTGTGCAGTCAGCCTTCTGGTGTCATCTTCCTGCCAGATCCTCATCTTTGCATCATGTTCTCAAATCTTTGCTTCTTTTCATCAAGTCAACCCTAGTCAAAATTTGGTCAACCATGGTCAAACTTGGTCAACAAGACCTCTGCTTTGCTTCGATTCACTTCTGCAGCTTCGTGAATCTAGTCTAATTGCTTTTGCTCTACAATCTCTTGTTGTTTATCATCCTTCCGACATGTCATCTTTCGATTTCGCTCCCGAGGGGGCAGGATGATTACATCATTTGAATCTTGTCGATTCTATTCTTGAATTAGTCTGATTTGAATCATTAGTCCTCATTGCTAGGGGCATCTTCACGCCTCGCATCTTGTCATCTGGAAATCTATCTCTTAGGTATCTGAGCAATCTAACTCGGATCCTTGAGGATCATTCTTCATTCTGGAGATGGTTCTTGAAATCTATTGGGTATTGGGGCAATCTAACCCTGATTCCTGGGAGTCAATCTTCATTCTGGAGATGACTCTCGAAATCTCTTTTAGACCGTTATTTGGGCAATCTAACCCTGATCTCGAAGGACTAAGCTTCGTATTGGGGAAATCTAACCCTGATTTGGAGATAGTCCTAAATCTGCATCTTCATCAATTGGTATTGGGGCAATCTAACCCCGATTTCAGTTCTCTTCTAAGATCGTTGTCTTCGGAATCTAACTTGGACTATGGAAATTCTCGTCATCTGTCACTTCAGACTATTCTTTGAATCAACGCGCTGTTCGCACATCAATTCAAAGAGGGGCAAATGTAATATCCCAAAACTGACACCTATTTAATTTCAATCAATTTTGGTGCATTTCTTCAATTTCATATCTTCAAAAGTCCTAGTCCACTAGGCAATTTTCTCTCTCCTACTTGACTTGATGTCAATTGCAAAAACCCCAATTTGCAATAATCAAATATTAAATTAATTTCTAAAGTCTTTGACTTAATTGGCTAAATTACCCCTATGATAAATTAATTTAATTCTAAAGTCCTAAGTGCTTTCTAATTAAATTAAATCCACCCCCTTTAGCTAATTACCCATAAAAAGGAATTAATAATTGCTTGATATTCGAATGGACACACCTTTTTGAATTAATAATTCAAGATATTCGAAAGGCCACTTGTGTGGCATTTTCCATTCTTTTTATTAAGTAATTCTTGCATTTTTGTCTCAATTTGGAAATGAAGGGTCATGAGTTACAAATCAAGAAACTCTTCATTCCTCTCCGGGCTTTTCTATTTAATGAGCCTCTTTTTCTCATTCATGAAGGGCAATTTGGAGAGTAATTGAACTATAGCGAATTTTTATCTCATTTGATTCAAAGCTTCTTTTTTTATTGCATATTTAGTCTATTATCTCATCTTAGTTTAATATTGCATTTCATATTAGAGTTAATTTTCTTATTGGTTTCTTAGTATAATATCATCTTTATTTCAAAATAAAAAGAAAATTTGCATCTCATATCTCTTTCAAAGTATTCTTAGATTAATTGCATTCATCTTAGTTTGATTCTAGCTTTGCGTATCATCTTTATGGCTTTCTTGGAAATCCTCCATTGTTGAATTGGTCTCCCGGCTGTTGGCTCTCGTTCTGAGAGTATTCAAACACCCCATTCACATAGGAGGCAACAGGTCGCCTCACCATGGAATTTAGATTGAGTTCTTCATAGTCTCTCCTGAATTCTATCAAGTGAATAATGACCATGTTGTGTTGTGCCTGATTTAGAGGTCACATTCAGTCACATACAGAACCCACTTCACAACAAGAGCATTACCTTGCCACCTTAAATCTTTAAGCCCTAGGCCCCCTTGCTCGGTGGATCTAGTGCACCAGTCCCACCTCACAGCATGAGCCTTCTTATTTCCTTTACCATTTGACCAAAGATAGTTCTGGATTGCTTTTTGTATGAAGTCAATTTGACCATGGTTAAATAGCCAGGCCAAAGAGTAATATATGGGGTATGCAGCTAAGATCTTTTGGCACACTTGAACTCTTCCCGCCGATGATAGATATTTGCTATTCCACTTCTTTAGCTTCACTTCAATCTTGCTCTTCACCCAATTCCACATGTTTTTCAAATTCAATTTGACAGAGAATGGAATTCCCAGGTATCTAATCTGATGGAGAGGGCCTCCCCAGGCAAACCCAAATTGGTTACACCACCCTGGAGAAGCTTACTCCCAACCCAACAGGGTTGACTTAGCTATGGACACTTTGCTGCCTGAGGCTAGACATAGTATATCCAACTTGTTCATGAGGCACTTGAAATTGTCTTCACACATTTCCACCATGAGGGAGGTATCATCGGCAAACTAGATGTTTATAAGTTCCTCATTATTAGGTAAAATGACCCCTTTAACTTTTGGAGAAATGGAGTTGTCCCTTAGGATATGATACAGGGAATCTGTTGCAATAACAAAAAGGGTTGGGGCTAGAGGGAAGCCTTTCCTTATGGATCTAGTTAGGAGGAAAGGTTTAGACTTCTCACCATTCACTTCAACCACCGTAGTAGCCCCAATCAATAATGTCCAGACCATTCTGATGAAATCTTCAGGGAATCCCAGAGCTTCCAACACAGTGGCAATAAACTGACATTCTATCCTGTCATATGCCTTCTCATAGTCAATTAACAACATGCTGACCTGTTGTCCAGAGCACCTTGCCCATTCCATAGTCTCCCAGCAAGTGATGAGGTTCTCCAGGATATACCTACCTTTTACAAAACCAGTCTGGGTGGGGCTAATAACTTTGGGTAGGATGACAACCAGCCTTTTAGCCAAGAGTTTGGCCAAAATTTTGTATGACACATTCAACAGGGTTATGGGCCTCCAGTTCTTAATCAGGGTTATGTCCCCCTCCTTTGAGATAAGCTTAATGCATCTAGTGTTTATTTCAGTTCCCAGTGAGCCAGTCAAGATAGCCTCATTGTAGACCATCAAAAGGTCCTAGGCGATCTAGTCTATGTTGCTTTTGTAAAACTCAATAGGAAGTCCATCAGGCCCTGGGGCTTTGTCATTACTCATATGTCCAATGGCATCAACTATCTCTTCAACAGATAGGGGTCTACTTAGGGTAATTGCATCTTCTGGCTTGAGAGAGGGAGGAATAATGCTTTTGATCCTATTCCTCATATCTCTCATCTCTGCTCCTAAATCCTCTGAGGTGAAAAGGTTGGAATAGTATCCTACAAAAGCTTGGAGGATGTCCTCTTTAGAAGAGAGGTTAGCCCCTTCTTGACAGATGTAGCTAATATTGTTCTTAACCTCCTTAGCTTTTAGCAGATGGAAAAAGAACTTGGAGCCTCTGTCCCCTTCCTTTATCCAATTGGCTTTGGACCTAACCTTAGCTCCATTGATTTTATATTGTTGCAGCTTCCTGAGCGAGTCTCTAGTCCAACCTAGGCAATTGGTTGCATCTTCATCTGCAGGGTTTGCTTGACTCCTCAACTCCGCTTGGCAAAGTTTCCTCTGCAACTCTATTTTAGCTCTTTTAGAGTCCTTAGCCCATTTCCTTCCACCCACTTGGAACATTTTTTTCCAGCTATTGGTACACTGGTTCCAACAATCTATGACGCTCTGTTTCTTAGCCACACCAAAGTTGAACCACCTGATTAGGAGAATGGCATCTCTTATATCTTCATTTTTCAGCAAGGATGTGTTAAGGGAAAAAGATTGTTTACCCTTCCTAGGGGATGGGCAACTCCCCAGTTGAAACAACAAAGTGACTACAGGGTGATGATCCGAGAGGGAATATGGTACCACCTTAATGCATTCACCACCTGCCTCTTTCTTGAAATTGAAAAAATCCTTATTTGCATAGATCCTATCCAGCCTGTAGTAGATTCTCCTATTGCCCTTCTGGTAGTTGGACCAGGTATGCAAGATACTCTTATGTTCTTTCTTCTGACTTGCTAGAGGGTCAAATAGTCTACGCTTATTGATAATCTTGGACCAGAAGAACTCTTCATTTCCTGTCCATTCCATCCTATAACCTCCTCCCTTATCTTGAGGGGATTCAACCATGTTGAAATCCCCTGCAACAACCCATGGTATATCTTTCAACTGGTACATCCAATCCCAAAGTTGGATCTTGTCATTGTGGTCATTTGGGGCATACACTGAACAAAGTCCAAACTCTGAATTACCATCCTTACAACTCACCCAAACAATTGTATTGCATGGGGAACATCCCCATTCAGATATTTTGTTGGTCCATCTGGGGTGGATGAGGATGGCACTCCCCCCTTTACCTCGTAGGTGATGGGTGAATACACTCCTGGCTTCAAGCCAAATGCATCTTAAGGCAATCTCTAGGGAGAATCCAACTGCTTTAATCTCCTGCAACAGAAAGAAATCAAATCATCTCTGCATCCTGATGAATCTTTTAACCACATACTTTTTGTCAGGGGATTCAAGACCCCTCACATTCCAAGTTTCTAGCTTAAACTCCATGTCCAACCTAGGAATCTTGTTCCATAGGAGCTTGGAAGCTCCTAAAACAATTTGGGAGGGACCTCTTTTGGATCTTCAAGGGTTTGATACTAGAAGAATGGTTGGGAGGTCTACCTCTCTTCTTCTTGGCCGGGGGGGACACTCCTTTTGTAGTGCCTCCATTGTTTGATTCTTATCACAAGCATCTTGATAGTGTTGTTTTGACCTTCACACTCGTTGAGTAAGATCTTATCGGTCCCATGTAAGGATGTACCTCTGGTAGGATTTTATTTTAGAACATATTTATGATGCCTTGAGTGGCTTGGGGATATTATATGTGTTATTGAATTGTTTATTGATGTTATTAAGTGATCAAATAGTCAATATTGTGATGTACTCTTTGTCTTGCTGCTTTGTACATGTGTTTACAATTCTAGGATGCCCTATGTTTTCAATAGGGTTAATTGTATTCATCTGATTTTATGTTAGCTCAATGGAGCACCTATTTTGAGTTAATAGTATTGGAGTAAGGCACATTAAATAATAATAAGACAAGATGTATATTTTAACGAAGTTAAATGTTGCTTCCTTATGTATGTAATTTCCCATAGATAAATGCAGTAGGAAGGATGTGCAGAGTCATGAATTATGTAGGTAGAAATGCACACTTTAGATTGTGAGATGTCTCTATTGGATATGTATGCTCGCATAAACTACCATTTAGGTTTATATCAGGTTGAGATGTGACCTTATTGAAAGTTGAATTGTCAGGACTCAATGTTCCACCATTCATATACATTAGAATTACTCTTATAGTGATTTTATATCTTGGGCTTTATGTCATGATTTTTATATGAATATGCGGATAATGATGTTAGACATATCTTATTATGTGGGTCCTGATTATAAGATATAGAAGGATAATTGAATTCTGAATCTACATTTTGACGCACACTGACTTATGAAATAGAAAAAGAAACAAGTAGGATACTGTATTGTTTTACAAATTGAGTATGCAAATGAATTAGGGTTAAATGAGAAAGTAGAAAATTAAGTTAAAGATTACATGTGATGTATATGGAAATGGATTACTTATGTGTTTCAAAATCGTGTAATGCAGATTCTAGAACGTGCATGTTTGTATGTTATCGTGGATCCTGCACTGCTTTATTTATATATGTTTTTATTTTGAATATATTCATGAGATACTGATAATTCGAGTGTGCAGGTATATGGCCATGGATATAAGTCGGAAAAACAGGAATGGATCTAAGTGCTATCAGTTGAAACCAAGGTCGGCTCTAAGAAGAGCACGACCTCGTTGTAACGTGTTTTGATTTGACAAAGTGATGCGTGTGTATATGTGGTTGATAATATCGTAAATGTATGTTAAATTTTCCTTGTGAAAATATAAATGTAATCAGCCACTAAGCATGCCAAGTGTAATTGTGATGTGTAATTATGTGATGTGTCACTTGACACCATTGTGGTGATGTGACATGCTTGAGTGGATCATGGACCCCACCCTCTCCTTAGTTGGTTTTGAGTTTTCCTAAGCTAGGTAGGTGGGTTGAGGAACCAAGTTTTATGTTCCCAATAATTCATTTTCGGATGCAATGTTACCTGGGGTTTTTGGGAGGTTCTATGGAAACCCAGGGTGTAGTTTAGGTTGGATTTGGGTGCCCCAAGGCTAGCACATGGGTTTGTGGGCTTAATTATTCTATTCCCACTTTCCTAGGTCACCATTTGGTCTCTCTTAATGGGCCAATTTTGATATGTGCGAAAATGGGTAATGTTATTTAGGTTGTCACATCTTTTCTTGTGTGGAAATTCATCCCATTCCTTAAGTAAAGGGAAGTGTCACTTTGTCTAGAATTGAGAAACCTAGTTGGTTTTGGGATGAGAGAAGAAGGTTGGAAGGTTTTAGGGGAGAGGGACTCAGTAGTGCAATGACTTGTTCATTTTTATTTTTTTGGGCTAAGCTAGATGGGGAGAGTGAGAGGAAAACCAGAGGGAATTTTGGGCTGGAAAATTTGGAGAAGGTCAGCAAGTTTGGTGTAAGGAATAGCTCACCATCATCTCTTCAATTTAGCCTTGGCTTTGACGAAGGTTGGTGGTACTTATCTTGTAATTTCTGTTCATATGCTTTAATGGATGTGCTAGTATGTATGTATGTGTAGACTGTTTCCTTGTGTTTAACCTTTGTTGTGTGTTTTCTTTTGAGATTTTGTCTTTTATCTTTGTTGTTTCCTTGGATTGTATCTTGTTTTTTGGGTGTGCAAGTTTAGTCCTCATCCTTGGGAGGAAAGAAGAAGAACTTGGGGTGAAGGGCCTAAGTTGGGACCCCTTATGTTTGAGTGCATGGTGTATGGGCACCATGAGAACCTTTTGTAATGGTGGGAGACATAAGGAGATTGTCTATGCTCAAGGATTGAGTTGTTTGGTTGGTAGTGCCTTGTGAAGGCTGGTTTGAAAGTGCCTTGTGAAGGTTGGTTACATATGTGAAAATGTTGCTTTTTCCATACGAATGGTGTCTCCATAAGGGGAGCTCCCACCTTCACCCATTTGTGGATTCGGTATTTGAATCTTTTGTTCAAAGCTTCGGAAGGGAGTGTTTTTGCTTATCTTGCTTCAGTTGTGTTTAAACGTGTTTGTTTCTGGAGTATGACTGTCACCCATCCATTCCTTGTTTCCCCAAGCTCGGGGGTGGCCATGTAATGGCTTTGGCTGGGAGGTGAGCCTCCATGGCCATGTGAAGAAAGCTTGTGTTTGTAGGATGCTTACTTGGTTGAAGAAGCAATCTTAGTTGAAGCTTAAAGTTAAAGTTGAAGGTTGTAAAGATTGTGCAAGTGTGTAGCTGGTTGTGAGTTCTTGCTCCATTATATTTATGTTCTATATCAAGAAATTGTAATGTTTATGAGCTGGAAAGTTGTTTGGTCATTCCAGTAGCTATTTTTGGAAATTATGACTATTTTTATGATCTCTTGGATCAGTCCTAAAATCTGTAATTGTTATCTGAATGATAAATTTAGTTCTTTGTATAAAGGTTAGTTAGATTGGACATGAACTGCAAATGTTGGTTCAATTTTAGTTGCTCTAGAAAGAAGTTGAAAAGTCTTGCAACTGTGAATGACTTACTAAATCAGTTATGAGTATTTGTATTATAAAAGGTGTTATGAACAGAAAAGATAAATTAGTTCTATGCTTATTCATTCATTAGATTTTCCTTGTTTTAAAAAAAAATAAATTTTTTGTATCCATGTTATGTGATCCTAAAGTTGTTAAAAGATCTCTTAAATTAATTCTATGAATCCTGTTTTATTTGCAACAACAAATTGAAACTAAAAAGGATTCTATATTTGAAACTGAAAATCAGATTTATTGTAAAAATTTCTTTACAATAGAATAGTATGTTAATGTAGCTTGGAATTTATATTTATTCAGTATGTGCATTAACTTATGTTAAAGTTGAAAAGGAAGGAAACCTGTAAACTCATATGCTATAGTTGAATGAAATACACATAATCAATATTAAAGCTAAAGATTTGTATTTCACTTCAGTATATGCTTACAAACTGTCAATTGAAACAGTTAATTTAGAAAGAGATAAATTCATAAATGTATAAAGTTGATCTAAATGATATTACATTAGAATATTTCAGAATTGAACTAGTTCTCTATTGTATTCAAAATTTCATGTAAAGTTGTTTTAATGTGTATCCATATAACCCAACGGTTATAGAAAGTAAATGTCGATTTAGCATGTGGCTAACCTATATAAATAACTATGATAGTAAATAGAATGATATCAATACTTGTGTAAACAAACTTAGTGTTACCATGCTGGTATGATGTTTACAATATACATATACATGTTACATCTTACATAAAAATATGTATATCATAACATCCATAACGTTATACATTACCCTTTTAAACTAGGAGCATATTTATTCCACAACTTTGAACTGCTAGCAGACCTATAACATTAAATGGAAAATATAATGTACACATTAACTGTTAGCAAACTTGTAACATTAAATGGGAAGATACATCGTATACATGCTTTATGTTATACATAACAAGGTTGTATAATACATAGTATATATACATCAAGATATTAATCAGCGTATTCATTAAATGAAACAAAACTATTTATAATGTAATAATTATATATTATGTACTATACAATAAATATTGTATAGTAAATAATAAATAATTTTATATTATAACTCCATCGTATTACCGATGATAATATAATATCTATTATTATTATATAGTATATACTATATGATATACCCCGTATAGTATATGTTAAATAATAATATAATATGTTATGTGTTCATTATTATATAGTATATACTATACGATATATACCGTATAGTATATAATAAGTAATGATCTGTTTTATTTTGTTTATGTTATTATATATTATATACTATACGAGATATATATATATATATATATATATATATATATATATATATATATATATATATATATATATATATATATATCATATAGCATATAATAAATAACATCCTGTTATCTTATCGTAATATCAGCGAAATCTTTTAATACTATAGCATATATTATATGCTTACGATAAATATCGTATAGCAATATAACATATGGTATTATACTATGCATTTATCATAAATTAACAACAGTAAAAAAAATATGGTATCGCATTGCATATTTGGGGGTCGAAGCTCGTGATACCCTAGGCGTTGTGTGCTATGACCAGTGCTGCCGTGAAACCCTCGGCCCTGTGTTCTTAGACCAATATTTCCGTGAAACCCTTGGCGCTGGGTGCTCAGACCAGCGCTGCCGTGACTCTAAGTTACGGCAGTGCCGAGGCACTGTCGTGACCAGGCTGCGAGCAGTGAGCGGTGATGATATCATATGTTAGCCCTTGTTTCGACTTCAAACAACGAAATAACCATTAGATTAAGCAATGTGATATTTTGGTTTCGTCTGGTGCGGTTTTTCCTTAGGGTTTCAAACCCTTCCAAATGCCCAATGAAATAAATGTGCTATAAACAAGATCTATTTAAGAGCATTGTAATGTAAAATGAAAGCTGGTACGACATTATATTTAAGAAAATGTTTACAGCTATTGCTAGTTAATACGACAGTAATGGACGAACAAAGTTAACATGATTTGTATGTCAGAACCAAAGCATCTTTTACAAGAGCAGATGCTAATATTAATACATTTCCATCCCACTGTTGAAACCCTGCATATGGGATCCTTTGTTATTAGGGACTCTCTTATGGCACAAGAGATCCCCTTATGCGCGTTGCCCTCTCACATTTGTGAGCTTCTCAGACCTGCAACCAAAAGTAAAGAGAAGAGATAGGAATAATAATGAAGATTAGGGTTTCGGTTATGTTTTAAAGTGGCACCAACCCTAACTTCAAATTAGGGTTTGGGGAGTCAATATATTAATTTAATATTCTTCATGTTATGTTAGTGTATTATAAACCATTAGTATTATGGTTGCCTTTTAAATGGTAGCTTGAATTAATTATGCTAATATTTAAATAGTAATGAAGTGGATTATTAATCATTTATCCATTATGGTTTTGTTAATTTAATTATTCTCATTGTTATGGTGAAAAAATTCCATCGCATTAATTATTATCAAAGTCTAATATATCATAGTGTATTAATTAAATTGGGAGAATAAGATTTGATAATTATGGCATTAAAATTAATTAATATTTAAGTGTAAATTCTACACAAAATCTAAGAGGTTATTCAATTAAAATCAATAATATCGAGTTATATAATTAATCTTTTAAAAGATTAATTAACCTCTTGTGCCTAAATGTGATAGTTAAATAAATTATTATATGTAGATTATTTTTATTGGAATCAAATTCCTTATGCTTAATCAAATCGTTCTAGGCATCTTTGTGTAGTTCATCGAGCAATGTTAACTTGTTAAATGTTGCAGTTGTTTAGGGGTTCAACTTATCTAATTATGAAAACTGATATAACATTTATTAACGAAATCTTTCTTAAGGTTATAACCGATAAATGTAATTAGACTTATAGGGATTATAGCATTCCCTCGTCGCCCTATGACTTATGTCGTGTGAGGGACGGAGGCACGCTAGCGCTTGTCTCGTGATCCCTTAGGTGTCATTGGGTAACTCGCCCTAGCGAGCTATCGATCCCTAAGCTTTGCGCTGTAGGGCATTTGAGTAATCTAGTTGTCCTAGATGGCTGTGTTGTTGTCATTTTTTAAAAAAAAATTGTGGTTGTGTTTTGCCCGAATTGTCGGATTATTTTGGGCATTACACCTTCATCTTGGGACACTCCCAGACTAGCCTTGATCTCTGGATCAGCCTCCTTGGAAAGGGGTTTCTTGATCTTCTTCTTGGCTTTGAAGGTAAAGTTCGGTGGCTCCTCTTGCCCTGAATCAAATACGGTAAGTTCCATTCCTATAGCCTCGCCTTCTTCCAAGCCTTCCATCGAGACACAGGGGAAGGGAGTAGGATGGGTATTGAGACCAGATATATTCTCCTTATGTGAGAGGGGTGACTTCTGGTGGGCTAAATCTAGGATCAGGGGGGCAGGAATCACTGTGAGGGAGAATTGTTTAGTCTCTCTTCCTTATCATATGCCTCTCTGATGACATACAAAGCACCAGAAGGGGAATTCTCTCGGGGCTTCTCTACAAACTACTTGGGTGATAGCTCACCGATGCCTTTATCTGAATAATTGGGATCTCTTCTCCTGAGGGTTGCAATCCTCTTGATTTTATTGAGAACAATTTGTTGGGCATTAGGTTTACGGGATTTTTGCACTTGAGTCCTTCAGTTTCAAGCCAAATTCTAGGTTTTCTACGACATGTGGTTCGAGCACATCTTCGAAACGGGTATCAATGGGGGTCTTATGGCCAGTTTCAACATAAAATGCTTTCTTAAGAGAATCTAGGGATTCTGCAAGGGCTTCAAAATTTTTGGGAATGTCAACTGCAAGGTTCTTATTGGGGTTTGATTTAGCAGGAGATTCATTGTTCCTACCTTTGTTATTCTTAGATTCAAGATTTTTACCACCTTTGGATCTTGGATTAGGGTTATTATTCAACAATAGGGGACAATCATGTCTTTGGTGGCCTTCCCTTTTGTAGAGGAAACATGAGTTAAGTCCTCCTAAAAAGGAGATAGGGCAAAAATGGGATTAGTTGCCAAGGTCAAAATGAATTCCCTCTGGGAGATTGATTCCCGGGTTGATAGTAATTAGAATTCTAGCATTAGTGTGAGGGAGGAGAACATTAGTTTTATCAACTTGGATTACTGAGCCAAAGGGTTCCATGGTCTAAGGGATCGTATTCCACAAAAAAGGTGGAACACTACCTAGGGTTATCTAGCACGGGCTCGAAAGAGCTAGGACTTCATTATACGCTGCATCGGGCGACCAGGGGAGGGCCCTAAAGTTGGCAGAGCCAATTTGCCAGAATTGTCTAGCAATAATGTCCTTTTGGTAGCTAGGGTTCTTGAGGAAGATAAGGAAAAGCCCTTTTTGGATCATTCGCAGAAAGGAGAAATGATAACCAAATTTCTTACCCCAAATGTTGTGCAACCAATCATTAAGAAAAGATCTAGATGGAAGCTTATTTAGGTCTTGGGCAGCAAGAAAAATAGTAGAGCTTCTAAGAGAATCTTTTTCCTTTTCAATAACTAAGGACATCTATTCATTCAGTTTAATAATACAAACATTATAAGGCTCAGAACCCTCACCTCTAGTGTCGGTTCCATCGTCTCCTTTGGCAGGTTGGTCCCCATCGATCACAAACTCAGCGCCCACGGGATAATGGATTCTTCTCCGAGCGCTTGCTTGAACGACTTTCCTTGCAATGTTGACTCCGGTCCAGGAGAATGAGTTGCCATATGCAAGGGTAGAGGGAAAATGAAGGGGGCACATTGAATGCTTGTCAATCCTGCTGAGGGCCGAGGACGTCAACAATCGCCTAGTTGTACAGCCATTTTCAATTCGTGCATTTATCTTCTACCTTCAAAGAAAAACCTTATCTTTATTGGTTAATTAAGTTCAATTTTTATAACGTTGTAATTTAAATAATTATCTTTAATTATTTAAATTATCTAATTATTATTTCTAAATTAAACTAATTTACTTTCATTCCAATTTCAAAATAATTTCATTTTTATTTAATTTTCAATTAATTTCATCCTAATTCCACATTAATTTCATCATTCTGCTCTCATCGGTCAGTTTTGATTTTCCCACGTTGATCTTAATCGTTTGTATAAACCCTGAAGATCTATATTAACCCTGTCCATTCTCACAATAAGGATCCAATCTTTTGCATCCTAATTATCTCATGCAAGTGTTAGAAATTGACTCTTAGCAATCAAGTAATATTTCTCAAATCTATGAGTCTAGGGGCCCACGCTAAGTGCCACCTCAATAAGAGTGCAAGGAATCAATAGAAGCACTTTGGCATTGATAAGAACAATTTAATTTTAGTTTATTTCAATTTCTTATTATGATGCTTATTTTCTATTATTTTTTATGCACAACATTTATTTGTAGTTTATTTATTTGAATATAGTGCTATTAACTCGTTTCTCTAAGTATTATAGATTTTTCCCTACGTACAGTATGTATGCATGCAAAAAATAGAAATAAAAGTTGAAAAAACATGTAAGAGGATAGTATTGACCAGAAAGAAAAATGTAGGCAGGTGTCAACAATTTTTTGATGTAAATTTTTTTTTTAGAGAGCAAAGCTCCCACAACTAGCCTATTGGCTAAATTATATTAATTTAGTTTTAAAAAGACTAAACAATTATTTATTTTATGTAAATTTAAATATATACTTAAAAATAATTCATAATTTCTAAAATATTAAAATCTAATATTAGGTTGATGATACTAATTGAAGGAAAATTGAGAGATGCAGGTGATGATTCAAAGGCATGTTAGGCAGGAAAAATTTGAATGAATTCATGGCGGGCGCACTAGATGGATGCAGGGTCAGGACAGGATCTGGAGGAACCAGTAAGGGGATCAATTTTGGCAGAGGTCAATGCCTCAGTGAACACTATCATGAATGGCTTGAAGGGAGGTTTTTGACATCTGTGATGGCACTCCACCATCCTCTTCATAAGGATTTGATAGCAGTGGGTCAGGAAATGGATTGGGTCAGCCTCCCTCATATGTGACCCCTCCTAACATCAGGCCCATCCTCAACCCCAAGTTTCTTTCCTCTCCAAACAATTTGGTTTTAGAGGAAAAGAGAAACAATAGTCGACTTCAATTTGGGCGAATTGACCAAGGACACAATGCTAATAATAGAGGAATCGAATGGGATAAGGGAAAAAATCTGAATGCTCTTAATTGTGTATTGAGGAATGTATCAAATGGAGGTTCCACAAATCCAAAGAGAGTTAGGTTTGAATGGTGGCAGAAAGCCCCTAATCAGAATCACCATGTCAAGAGCCCCCAATAAAGCACTTCCCATAGAGATGATGCTCATCATCGGGTGACTCTACCGGAATGGTACCTTTCCTCCTCTCACATCTCATATCTATGGGATACTACGCTTTTAGGCATGTTCCACTCAAAATCCCTCTTAATAAAAAAATTTCAACTTGGGCAAGTATGAAATGGAAAGGGGTCAAATATGTCTTTTTCATTGATACAAAATGTGAGTTTTTTGTGGCTTTATTTGATTCAATGGAAAGAAGAGATGATATTCATAGAATTAAGGGTTGGTTCTGTAAGGGATCGGGCCTCTTTACCATCCCTTGGATTCCTAATTTTAAATCAGATCCAATTATATGTACATTCATGCCATTTTGGGTAGCTTTCCCAGCGCTACCATTGGAATACCGAGATCTAGATATCATTGAAATTTTAACCAACCAAATGGGGATCTTTTTGAAACACGATATGATTCCCTTTCAGCTACCACATTTAACAGTTAGGGCTTATCTAATCCTTAATCTTAATAAACCAATTCCATCAAAGATTACTATAGTTTCAAAATGGGGCACATTGATTCGGCCTATCATTATTCATGACAAAACCACTATGGAAAGTCATGCATCACAACTAGGTCATTTTTTATCTCAATGCCAAAAGAAGCACCATGACATTGATTTTGTTTGCAAAGATTACTCTACAAATCCAAAATGTTATTCATTTTAGATCATCATAATCAACCATTTCATACCAACTCATCTAGTGATGAAGATTTACCATGGGAAAAAAGAGTTCCCACATGGATGATGCTAGAAAATAAATACAAAAAGAGGGTCTCAGTCAGCCGATGAATGATGATACTTACAATCCAAAAAATGATTTCCTATTAGTCCCCTACACTAGGACCTAGGGTTTTGGGGATGCTACGTTTACCCAACATATAATAAGCAGTCTCATATTCTTTTATAACTATTGGGTTTATTATCAGACTAATAATAATCAAAATGTTGCACTTAATCTTCTAAAGGGAGGGGAAAACCTCTTAGATGAGGAGTATCTAGATTTTGAGAAACATGATGGTTCCACGAGATAATGATTAAGAACTTTTGACACTGCAAACTATGGAGCAACTAATTCATGACTTGATGTATCAAGATAACCTTTCCAATGTCTCGGCCAAGATAAAAGGCTAGAAACCATTGAAACAACAATTACAAAAAATTTATTCAAGCCTAATGAAGCTATATGCCTCTAGTATGTTTGACGAGATTGTGATTCAAGGGGTATGGCCTATGGATTTAGAGTACCAAAATAATGCAAGGATGGAAGATCGATATATTGACCTGGTCCATTATGGAGGATGTGTAGACATCATATATAAACAAAATAGTGCTCCAATTATTGTGAATGGAACTTGTGGTTGATTTGGTAAGAAGGATCTGCAATATAGTGCACATCTCATTACTCTATACCATAATGATTTAAATCATGGACAGCCTCAAGAAGAGCCATATGATGAACCTTGTTGCACAAATCAACAACAGGAACACCAAGTGATTGATCGATCTCTTAACCACTAACAACTCAATCAAATGGATGACATTTTGAATGTGGATGTTAACTCCATTCATTCATTAGCAGGCATTGAGTAGGGTAGTTTTTTAGTTTAGAATTTGATAGAAGATAAATTACAAGATTTTGAGGATAAGCCATCAAAGTTTGATGTAGGTTCCTCTGAATTTGACTATTCTCAAACATTTTCTATTGCTCAATCTCTAGTGGAAACCAAAATAGAGAAGAAAACTCCCAAAATAAGAGGAAGAAAATCAATAAGGACCAGAGCTAAGAAAGAGGTGGAAGAAGGTTTGCGGTCCACTCTGGATGATAAATTTGTTAGAGTAATAAATTATGTTTCTTATTAATTAAATCACATTCATTTAATTGTTAAGTCACTTATTATCTCTTTCTTTACTTAAGCTAAACTTTCAGCATATAATGATTAATTCTTTTATTAATTTTTATTATGCAACCTAGGCTTCCTTTAGGGTTTTGATCTCCTTTTATATAAGGATTGACCTCTCTTTTATAACATAACACATTCATTTACATTATTGTATTGCAACTTTTGTTTTTGCACATCAATAATGTCTCCTCTTTCATGGATCATTGCGTTTAGACTTCCATAGCTTTTGCTTCTCTCTTTCTATGATAGGTGTTTGCATGTAGGTGTTCTTGAGAGCTATGGGTTATTTTCTCAGTAACTCCAATATGGTATTAGAGCTTTAGATCTTCATGCCCCTATTCTTTTCTTGAGAGATTTGGCCTTGTTCACAAGATTTGTGATTTTTAGAGGTTTTATATTAGATCTTGGGGGACCTTTATTTCTAGTCACTTTGGGCTCAAATGGACCTCAATGTTGAGCTTAGAGCACCCCGATAAAAGCACAAAGTTGTGTCACGTTTTAGGATAACTTATTAACACAACTAAATTTGAGTATTTTTAACAAAAAATTAAAAAATTTCAAACATATGGTCTAGCCAGATTCATTCGATTAGTGCTTCAACTTTACCAATTGTAAATATATATTAAATGCATATTTTATACCAATTTGGGTCCAATTATGAAAGAAATAAAATTATTTCAGAAAACTGATCTTTCAATAACTCCTACTCTTTTTAATGATATTTTTAAAAAATATAAAAATACCCTTTTATAGAGCTCAGAGTCAAGATTATTGTCATATAAGTTTTATAGTATTTTCATTAGATCTAATATATTATAATTTTAAAATACTGCAAGTATGTATTTTAACATTCGAGAAGATGCTGCTTCAAATAAAAAAAAAACTAAATCATATTAAAAAAAATGAAATTTATATTTAACACTAGAGGAGAGAGTCCTCTTCAAGAATATCTATTTTTTTTCCTGAATTGTGTAGATTTGATAGGGGAAACTTGATGGGAGATGAAAGCTTTCGATTTCAAATAAGTTCGACTTTGAGTAGTTATATCAGAGAAAATATACATAAGAAACCAATCTTTCTTCTTTTCTACACTAATGATACATGTCATCTATGACATATTTTGAAATCAGAGGAAAAAAATATTATTTGTATATACTTTTTTGGTGGGAACTAGACCCCAAATTTTTAGCAACTAAAAAATAGAATTCAAAAATTAAAAAACTATGTCAATTCTTGTTCAATTTAAAAAAAAAACCAATTATAGGCATAAATCTTATCCAATTTTACACATTTCATCAATTTACATCATCTTCAAATTCTAAACACAAATGCAACATTTATGTCATCAAATTTGAACAATTTGTGTGTTGTTGACATTTTCCTTTATAAAAGTGTGACACAGGTTTGTAATTTTAGCTGCCAAAACCCCCTATTTCCATATAAAATTTGTCCAATTTGGACAAAGTTGCGATTTGAGGCAAAAAAAAATTGTATCAATGTCGTATGACCTTGACACGCATCCCAATACACATTCAAAAAATATATATATTAAAAATTTCAGGCATGCCACCTCGGCACCACTCGACGGCCACCAAGTGGCCACTGTCGCGACACTTTTGGGTGGGTTGCTGTCACCACGATTACTGTTAGCAGGCCGCGGTCACCGCCAGTGAATCCATGGTCACCGTGTGGTAACCGCCGGACCAGTAGCTCCCACTACCTCAATTGCAAGGTCACATGTAGTGACTAGGCACTTTCGCCCAACCCATGCTGCCAGCCCCCTGGTCACTACGTGACTAGGGGGCAAGTTTTTTTTGGCCCCCAGGCCCTATTTCTTTTCTGTGATGACGACCATATGGACGTCAAATTTAAGCTTGTCAATTGCCGATGTTAGCAGCCTTGCATGCACATATTTTGGTCCTTCTAGAGCACTTTGTAGTTTTTTGCTCATAACTTAAGCATACAGTGTCGAAATCAGGCAAACGAGATATTGTTTGAAAGCTCTTTTTAAGCTCTATCTAGATTTGGAGGTTTGAATTTATGATTTTTCTTATTTGATGGTGTTTTTTTTTTTTTTTGTCAAAGCCAAAAGTTCTGTTTTGCACTCTGGGAGCCATATCTTGCGCATCCAGACTCCTTGTTTGAAAAATAAGATATTGCTGGAAAGATTGTTCTGTAAAATTTCTAGTGCTATGAGTCTTTTTTCTAGATTATTCTCCAGGTATATTTTATTCTATTTTTTCATTTATGCACTTCGGTGAATATCTTGGATGTTTTAGGTCCTGGGATCTCTTCCTTGTTTTGGATGGCTCATATTTGGTTGTTATTCATGTTTCTACAGCCTTCTATATTCTTTGAGCATTGTATAAATATTTTGTAAGCATTCTTTTATGCAAACACTCTCAGATAAAGTGTCATTCTATTGCATGCTTGGGATCTTGTACATCTTTTTATCTTTTGTACTCGCACTCTATTATAAACTGTCATGAGGGGTTTGATGTTTGCCTTTGTTTGACATCTACTTTTGTCATGTGAGTGTTCCTTCCGTGACATTAGCCTCAAGATGTATTTATATGTGTTTGTACTTTCTATGCACGTTTGATATTCCTAGTTCTTCATGATGCAGTTCTTATTGACTAATATTTTTAGTGTACCTATCACCTCTCCCTTGTCAATATTATGAGGGGTTTCTACTATTAATTCTTCTTCTTCTTTGGTTCGATGGAGTGACCTATGTATTCAATATTTGTTCCTATGTACTAGGTGAATGCAGTGGCTAGGTACATATGCATTTCGAGGAGATGGATCATTTACCATATGGACACTCTTTCATTCCTATTTTTTGGAGTCACACTTCCATCTTTAATTGATTAGCTCTTTAGGCTTTGGTGTTTTATGCCATCTGTATCTTTGAGTTTAGTTGTTTTCCTTTGTTTGCCTCCTGATTTGAGTAGTGTCATTTGAGGGCACTCATGTAGATTACAATCTTCTCTACTTGGTCATGTTCTATTTCAATGGACGTTCTTCATATTAGCAGTTACTTCTTGATAGATTTTGCAGCTTCTTGCTTCAGTGGTGTTCTGCATGTTCATTCTATTTTCCTATTTTTTGGAACATTCCCTAGTTTTGGAGGCTTCTTTAGTCCTTCAACTAGTCTTCATATTTTTTTGGAGTAGATTTTTTCCCATGTGATTTTCTCTATTTCTCCATTTTATAGGGAGTCTTTTTTTCTTGGGTACCTGATCAGGCCTTTGATGTTTGGACCCATTTTCTTTCAGTAGATGTTCTGGGTGGGGAGGGGGGGGGGGGGGTGTTAGAGTAATAAGTTATTTTTCTTATTAATTAAATCATAGCGATTTAATTATTAAGTCACTTATTATCTCTTTCTTTACTTAAGCTAAACTTTAGGTATATAATGATTAATTCTTTTATTAATTATTATTATGCAACCTAGGATTTTGATCTCCTTTCATAAATATTGATCTCTCTTATATAACATAACACAATCATTTTTTATTATATTGCAACTTTTTCTTTTGCACATCAATAATTTTTCCTTTTTCATAGATCCTTACGTTCAGACCTCCATAGATTTTTCTTCTCCCTTTATGTGATAGGTGTTTGCATGGAGGTTTTCTTGGAAGATGTGGGTTGTTTTCTCATCAACTCCAATAAAATTTCCATCTATTAAGAGAATGAAAAGGAGTTCACTAAACATTCTCCTTGTCAGCAATGAAGATCGTCATGTGGAATGTCAGAGGCTTAAATACCTCTGACAAAAGAGGTAGAATTAAGTAGTTGCTAGATTCTACAAAGGTAGATGTCATACTTCTTCAAGAAACTAAATTATCACAAGAGGCATATGGAAAAACTATAGGGTCATGGTATTTATGGAAATCCACTCATACACAAGGGCAAGGTGCCTCAGGCAGTCTCACAATCCTTTGGAATCCAAAATATATTCAGGGACAAATTATTGGACATGATTTTAATTGGAAGCTCTTGTGAATGTCTTATTTTGAATTATCTTTCATCCTCCTAAATGTATATGGCCCTATCTCTACTCAAGAGAAGAAGAAATTATGGGTAATGTTAACAAATATTAGTCAACAAGAAGAACAAAACATAATAGTTGGAGGTGATTTTAATGCTATTATGTCCAATTTAGAAAAGAAAGGTAAGATTTGTCCACCATTGAAAACCATGCAAGATTTCTCTTCCTTTATTCAAGATAATTCTTTAATGGATGTAGTGCCATAAAATGGAGCCTTTACATGGACAAACCACAAGTTGTGATTCTTAGAAATTACTGAGAGATTGGATAGGTTCCTCATTTCTCAATATTGGAAGCTCAATAATTGCACTATTTCAATAGTAATTACATGACTTCTTTTAGAGTGAGATCATTTCTTGATCCTTTTAAATATTACTTTGCTTCTTATTCAACTTGGAAAAAAGTGGTATCCTCATTCAAATTTGAAAGGATGTGGTTTAGACGCCCACATTTTCAAGACCTCTTGAGAAAATGGTGGGTATCTACACTATTTGCAGAGGTACCAAAATGTACCAATTCTCCAAAAAGTTAAGATATGTGAAAAAAATATCAGAACTTGGAATGATAAAGTTTTTAAGAATGTTTTTGCCTAGAAAGAGGTTGTCAAATGTTAGATCAACAAGGTAAATGAGGAAGCAATAAATCATTGTTTAAACTCTAATCTTTAATCTAGACAAGTATTGTTGCAAGAAGAATGGGAAGAGCTTTGTAAGAGAGAAGAAGAATACTGACATCAGAAATCCAAAGAATTATAGCTCAAAGAAGGAGACATATATACAAAGTTCTTTCATGCATCTACCAAACAAAAAAGGAAGCTACCATTATTCACTCTATTAGGCACTCAAAAAAAGGTCTGGAAATCAAAGATGCAAAGGGCATTAAGGAGGAAGGGGTTAATTTCTTTAAAAAACTACTTGCTACAATCTAGTCCTCACCATCAAATGAGGATCAAACTAATTAGCTACTGAACTGAATTCCACACTTAATTTCAGATGAAACAAATAAAAATATCATGGACCCTTTTACTATGGATGAAATTCATAAAGCAGTATTCTCATTCCCTACAAATAAAGCTCTAGGGTTTGATGTATTTACAACATTATTCTTACAAAGGGGCTAGGACTTTATTTGCAAAGATTTGTTGGTTGCAATAGAAGAGTCTCAAAGAGATGCATCAATGTTAAAAATATTTAGTGCCACTAATATAGCCATCATTCCTAAAATCAAAGACCCTATTACATTTGTTGAATTTTGTCCTATTTCCCTTTGCAACACCATCTATAAGATAGTCACCAAGGCAATTTACTTAAGATTGCATCATCTTATTCTATTCATAATCTCTCTGGAACAAGGTGGGTTTCTTCCTAGTAGAGAGACTATTGAAGGGTCTATGATAGCCCATGAATCTCTCCATTCTATTAATGCAAATCAGTCAACAAATTTCATTATAAAATTGGATATGATGAAGGCTTACGATAGGGTAAGTTGGGATTTTCTGTTAATTTTTTTTTGACAGTTTGGGTTTGCTACTAAATGGTGTAAATGGGTGAGGGAATGTGAGTTTGGGGCATGGTTTTCAATCATCATTAATGGTGAATTAGTTGGATTTTTCCCATCTTCACAAGGTATCAGGAAGGGTGATCCTCTTTCACCTATTCTCTTTATCATAATGGCAGAGGCTTTTAGTAGAAACATCAAAAGTAAGTTTGAGCTTGGCTTATGGGAAGGGGATCATATCTTAGGTACTTCATTATTTGTCACGCACTCTCTATTCACAAATGACACATTTTTTTTGGAAAATCCACTATGGAAGAAGCTAAAAAAATCAAGCATTCAATAGATCTCTATATTGATAATTTGGGTCAAAAGATCAATGCCAATAAGTTCAAGATTTTTATATTTAATACCAACAAAATTATTGCACAAAGGATAATCAATATTTCAGGGTTCCCAATGGAGCATTTTCCCTCCACATACTTAGGTATTCCGTTCTCTATTGGGGTAAATAAAATCACACTTTGGAATGCTATTATTGAAAGAGTTAAAGCTAGGATTTCAGCTTGGAAAGTTAGATGGCTATCTCTCTCAAGAAGAATCCTACTAATAAAATCAGTCCTTCCAAACATACCGAATTACTACATTTCTATCCTAAAAGCCCCTCCTTCTATAATACAACTATTACAAAAGCTTATAAGGGAGTTCTTATGGAATGACAATATGTCAAAGGCTAAGAATATTCCTCTGGTCTCCCTTAAGGATATGTCTTATGGAAAGATTTTTGGGGGTGTGGGGCTTTACGACCTGGTAGCCATAAATAAGGCCTTTGGTGGAAAGCTTGTTTGGGAATTGTACTCTAAATATGATTCAAAGTGGTGCCAAATTATGCAGCAAAAATACTTGGACAATAATGATCGTACAAGAATTTTCTATATTCTTGACCCTCCAAAAGGTTCTACAATTTGGAATTTCATGGTTGCCTCAAGATAAGTAGTTTGTAGATATGTGTCTTGGGAGATTCATAAAGGTGAAGATATAAAATTTTGGGAGGATTCTTGGAATGGATGGCCCCCCTTGATGGGTAAAAGTACAAAGTTGTGTCACACTTTTATAAAGGAAAAGGTCAACAACACAAACTTTTTAACTTTAACAACATAAAAATGGCATTTATGTTTAGAATTTTGAGATGATATAAACTAATGAAATGTGTAAAAGTGGATGAAGTTTATGAGGCGTATAATTTTTTTTATTTTTTTTGAACAAGAATTCACATAGTTTTTTATTTTTTTAAGTCCATTTTTTACTTGCTAAAAAATGTTGAAAAATAAGGGTCTTGTTCCCACCAAAAAAGTATATGCAAATAATATTTTTTTCCTTTGATTTCAAAATATGTTATAGATGAAATGTATAGCTAGTGCAGAAAAGAAGAAAATTAGTTTTCAATCTATATTTTCTTCGTTATAACTACTCAAAGTCGAACATACCTGAAATCGATAGTTTTCATCTCCCACCACATTTCCCCTATCAAATCTACACCATTCAGAAAAAAAAAATTACACATTCTTGAAGATAACTCTCTCCTCTAGTGTTAAATATAAAATTTTAATTTTTTTGATAAGCTTTACGATTTTTTTCTATTTTTGAAGCAACTTGTTCTTGAATGTTAAAATACCTACTTGTAGTATTTTAAAATTATAATATATTAGATCTAATTAAAATACTATAAAAATTATATAATGATAATCTTGACTCTGTGCTCTAAAAAATGGTATTTTTATATTTGTAAAAAAATATCATTAAAAAGAGTAGGGGTTATTGAAACATCGCTTTTCTGAAATAATTTTATTTCATTAGTTATTAGTATAAAACATGCATTTAATAGATATTTTCAATTGGAAAAGGTGAAGCACTTATCTAAGTTAGCTAGAATGAATCTAGCTAGACCATATGTTTCACAAAAAATAATTTTAGTTAGAAATAATCAAATTCAGCTGTGTTGATAAGTTGTCTTGAAATGTGACACAACTTTATGCTTTTACCCTAATTCAGTCAATCCAGACTGCTAATTTAATGAGTGTAGCTAAACAAAAATGGGGCCATATGCTTTGGGATTATGTTTTTGCAGTGCAAATTTATTCAGGAAAAGTGGTATGGAATGATCCAATGGAACTTGCTCTTGATCAATAAGAAACTCTACTATTTAAAAATATCTTCTCTAATAGGATAGTTTTCTTTCCGAAAGGGGAGGACAAAATAATATGGGCTCCATCCAAAGATGGGAAATACTTAGTTAAAGAAGGATACAAAGCTATGAAGAACCTTGAAAGTGCCATTAGGAAGATTCGTGCTTTCTCTTTCAGCTGGAGCAATTATGTGCTTCCTAAGGTGGGGTGCTTTGCATGGCTTGCATTGAGAAACAAAATTCTCGCTAGTGACAGATTGGTTAGGCTTGGTATTGCCCAACCATTTAATCTTTGCAATATGCAAGAAGAAATAGTAGATCATCTTTTTTTAAATTGTCCCTTCTCCCACCAATGTTGGTCCTTTGTGATTCACAAACTTCATGTTTCTTTGCCATTGCCTAGAAAATAGCGGGAGCTATTTGAATCATGGCTGAATCTATTCTCAAATTCAATGTTTACCTGCATATGGAAATGCATTCCTGCCACGGTAATATGGACTGTATGGTGGGAGTGTAATAAGAGGATATTTAGGAATGAATCTCCGTCGCTCTCACAAGTTCTGTAGGTCTTAGAGAAATGAATCTTTGAAATTGTTAATGAAAATATCTCCAACTCTACAAGGAAATACCAATTCTCTAACTGGGATCAACAAATTGTCAAATAATGGAATCAGATGAAGATTCCTACTGGTTTCACTCCAAACTGGCAATAAAATCATGCAGTAGATAAATCACTGATTAAATGGTTGCCTCCGTCTTGAAGAAGTTTCTTACGATCAATTTTGATGGCTCATCCCATGGTAACCTTGGAAAATCGGGCTTTGGAGTATGTATTCGTGATTGGTTAGGAAGAGTCAGGGCAATTAAACTGGGTTCTTTACTAGATGACACTAACAACATGGAAGAAGCACAGGCTCTCCTTGCAGGATTACTCTTGGCAAAAAAGTATGGGGTTCAAAACAGACATATAGAAGGAGATTCACTTGTGATTATCAATTCCTATATTTTTAGGACATCTTCAAATTGACACATTTCCTATGTTCTGCATCAAGCATGGGCCATAATCAATTCTTTCATAGAGTTCCACATTTCGCATACCTTTAGAGAAGAAAATCTTATGGCAGATTGTTTAGTGAATTTGGGTTGTGATGAAGTCATAATCGAATCGGTTAGCCTGACTATATTGGAGAAATATCCCATCTTAAAAGAAATTGTAGAGAATGAGTTGACAAGTCCTGCCATTGTACCTGATGAGAGGTCATCGTAATGTGGTTGCATGGAGGAAATGGACATTGACATTTGTCACAGTGGTTTCTGATATCTTCAAATCATCCTTTGTCTCTTGGCATGAAGTAAATGGTGTATCCTCACATGCTTCGGCTACCTGTAGGATCCTATGTTACACCGATGATACTATGGGGCTCATCAGATATCGAGAATGCAATTTTTGTTTTTTTATGATTTCTTATTTTATATCGATGTCCTTATTAGGATAGGCTCATCGGGTACCGAGGAAGCTGACTTTGCTCTTTGCCAAGGATCCTTCCTATACCGATGCCACACTTACATCCTGATGCCACGGTGGTTTCTGATATCAACAAATCTTCCTTTGTCTTTTGGCATGAAGTAAATGGTGTACCCTCACATGCTTCGGCTACCTATGTGGCCTCTCCATCTGCTGCTAGTGTCGGAATATCTTTTATTTTATACAAATATAAATAAAGTTTACTCGTTAAATTAAAAAAAACTCTTGTGTAAATTATTTAATTTAAGAAGATTGATAAATCAACTTAAAAGAGGTGTCTAAAATAATACAATGCATTTATAAATCAAAATCCTCACTTTCTAGATATTAAAAAAATATTATTTCAATCCTTGTAGGCTTCAGCTATTCTCTATTGCCAATACCCATTTACTGCAAATAGCTATTATTCTTATCTAGCTAGCAACTCTATAACTAAAGCGTCATTGGCAGATGGTGCAACCATGATATAGATATTGAATTGTGTTTCTAGAGTCATGTGATAGACTTCCTCTTGCTACTCCACGTGTAACATTTACAAAAGGAGGGCTTTGTAGGATTTGGCAAGTTGTTGAATGAACTATTTGAAAGAGTTGAACACACAGTTGACATGGGTGGATGAAGTGATGCACCTACCAGTGTGCATAGAAAACCCACCTCTCTATTATCTCTCTATCATTATCCTCTTCACTATTTTCTCGAGTGTAACATCTCCATGGTTGCATAGTCACAATGTAAAAATTATAGCCATAGAAAAACACCTTTCTAAATTTTTTTGGTGTGAAATCGTACTAATGATAAAAGATATTGGCCTTCCATGGGCAATTTAGTATTGTTATTCTTTCTCCCACTGGAACTTCCACAAGTACAACACCAAAAATATATACATCATCTTTAATGGATAACTGCCCACACATGGCATATTCTGGTGCCAAATAACCGTTGCATTGTGGAGATCAAGAAAATTCAATAAACAGTGCCTAAAATACATGATTCAACTTATAAAATATAAATTGCATAGAATTATTACTATGTTCCTGCAACTCGAGTGTTATCATGAGTTTGATTTTGTGGAAATAGTTTAGCTAAGCCTATCTTGGGATTAATTTTTTCATCCAATAAAATATTACTTTCTTTGATGTCTCCATGAATTATTCCCAATTGGGAATCTTTGTGCAAGTATAGAAGTCCATGGCTTACTATAGTTATGATGTTTATGAAGATTTTACAAAAGAAGAGGAAATTCTGAAAACAACTTTTATTGCAGCTCTGTATGAAAAAAAATTACAAATGGCTGAATATAAAAAATTCATAGCCATACGAAAAACAGGAAAGAAAACTAGATACACATGTATCTAGACAGTTTTATTTGCAAGGAATAAAACTAAAAAAACAAAGAAAAACTAAATTCTAAATATAAATATGCAAATCTTTGCACATTTCTTATTTCCATAAAAATAATAAAACTAATTAAAAAACTCTCTAAAAAAAGCTTTTCCAGCATCACTTATCCACAGTTTAAACGTTTCTGCTACTCTAGCTCTTTGCCCCATTGAGGATCTATAAATCATGCCCTAAAATGTTTATCACAACAAAGGGACGACTTTCCCATAAATAAGTTTAAACATATAACAATACATTTATTTATAAACTAGGAATTGTATGCTTCTGTGCATTTTTATTATGATCGAATTACAAATGTATGTGGGATAGTTTACTAAAATAATCAGTATTACACTTTTAAAATTTTTGGCATCGAAAGAGTTTAACTACTCATGAAAAGCTATCTTGGCAAAGATCTTGTTGGCTAAGTATCAGTAAACAAGCAACCTTTTAGATCCCTTTGTGGAACATCCAAGAAAATTCACAAGATTTTGATGTTGAACTATGGCAACCAGCTTAACCTTGTTTAAAAACAATCTTTTCCCTTGCAAAGATTTCACAGATAGCTTCTTCATTGTAACTTCTCTTCCATCCGGCATAGTACCCTATGACGCAAACTGAAGTACACAATCAAAGCCTTTTTTTATTTAGATATGTGGGATTATACGCAAAGAGAGCTCATCTAAATATTTGAGAGGTTATACATTACTATTACTATTATTAGTTCCTGTCATGGTAGAGAATTCTTGCTGGCAGATTTTGGTTGGGTATAGGAAAGGGCTTCCATATTTCTATGCAAGAGAACGCCCATATATAGATGAATGGGGGCGAGAATATCTTGGGGTCCCTTTTTTTTAGCAGAGGGCAATGCTATTGAACCGTGATTAATCACATTTTAGCAGGCCAATGAAGATTTAGTTTTTTGAGATTTATTTTTTCCTATAAAATTAAGAGGGTTAAGTTGCATGTTTTTTATGTATAATATTAATCTAATAGTTTTTGTTGTACTGTAATTGGCTATCTTTGTGGCTGAAGATTGTTAGCAACTTATATTTAGTATTACAATGCAAGAGAATGCACAATTATAAAGGATTGTGAGCTAACAAAATAGTAGACACAAATAATGAGGTGCGGTGGAAGCAGATTTTAGAAGAAAACCGCAGTTATGAAGTTGATAGAATGGTATTTTTAAAAGACAAGTAAGAAATGTCATTCAACATCATGGATGTTTATGTGTTCTTATTTAACTGTAAACCTCCACATGTAAGGGAAGCTATTGGTTGGGCAGGCAAGGGTTTAATTGTTCCTACACGCAAAAATGGTGTGTACAATGATAAGCCACGTCATGAGCATGGACGAGCATATTAAGGACACTATAAACGAGTACTGCAATGAAATTATTTCTCCACTCTCAGGTAAATATTTGATTGTTGCTTTCACTTTATGTTGATCTCCTTGCTAGTTTTTGGGTATCGTAATAAGTTTTATGCCCATGTCTTGTTTGAGAAGTCCTCACATTGTATCTCCTAGTTAAACGCATGTTGACTTTACTCTTAACATAGTTTTTAAATTGGAGCAAATTTCAAATTTGTTAAACTTGATGTTGTAGAACCAGTGTAAAGATGAATGAGAAAAATGAAGCATCATAGATTACACTAAAAATAATTTTGTTGACGATTTACTAACAAATTTCTCTAAAAATTAGTTTCTGGTGAACTGTTTCTTAGCATCGTTTGAGTAGATGGAGACAATAAATGGCGCACCCCTATTGGCCAAAGGAAATAAAGAGGTGGAGTGTTGTCAGCGGGGCTTGCGTTAGAGATATTGATCGACGGCTGTCGTGTGATCGCATGGAATATTCTTCCTCTATGCGATCATGCGCCCACCGTCCGATTAGATGCCGTTGGAGTTATCTTCTAGCGTTGAAAACCTTGGTTGTTTTCGGTCGTTCGCCTCTACGCAGTTAAATCTTTGACACCAGCAATTCCTATGTGCGATGCTGCGATTGTGTGGGGCCCAATTTTTTATCATGTTAGTCGCCGCTAGGTCAGGGAATGAATAAAGTCTATCCAGCGAATGGGAGTTTGCCTTTACTGCCAAAGCTCATGGGTGGGGCCTGGTTTTCGGACAAGTCAAACGGGCTTCACATGTCAGAGCATCAACGGTGGTCACTAAAGCGCAAGGGATTTGTCAGAGCTATTTGAAATCACGCCGGCCATTGATTCTTATTTGTGGTGTAGGGTTTCAAACTATGGGTCCATGGTAACATGTATGCATAAATGGCGCACCCCTATTGGCCGAAGGAAATAAAGAGGTGGAGTGTTGTCAGCGGGGCTTGCGTTAGAGATTTTGATTGACGGCTAGCGCGTGATCGCATGAAATATTCTCTCCCCATGCGATCATGTGCCCACTGTTCGATTAGATGCCGTTGGAGTTTTCTTCTAAGCGTCGAAAACCTCGGTTGTTTTCGGTCGTTCACCTCTGCGCAGTCAAATCTTTGACACCAACAATTCCTATGTGTGCTGCTGCGATTGTTTGGGGCCCAATTTTTTATCATGTTAGTCGTCGCTAGGCCAGGGACTGAAGAAAGTCTATTCAGCGAATGGGAGTTTGCCTTTACTGCCAAAGCTCAAGGGTGGGGCTTGGTTTCCAGATAAGTCAGATGGTCTTCACATGTCAGAGTATCAACAGTGGTCGCTAAAGTGCAAGGGATTTGTCAAAGCTATGCGAAATCACGTCGGCTATTGATTCTTCTTTGCGGTGTAGGGTTTCAAACTATGGGTCCATGGTGACATGTATGCATAAATGGAGCACCCCTATTGGCCGAAGAAAATTAAGAGGTGGAGTGTTGTCAGCGGGGCTTGTATTAGAGATTTTGATCGACGGCTGGCGTGTGATCGCATGGAATATTCTCTCCCCATGCGATCATGTGCCCACCGTCCGATTAGATGCTGTTGGTTTGTTTGCAATGGGACCATGTGATGATTCATCGTCGAGGTGTTAGGTGGGGATTGGCTGAACTGGTATGGGATTGTCGTGCCCACCATCCGATAAGGAAAATATGAGGTGGAGTGTTGTCAGCGGGGTTGAGGTTAGAGATTTGGATCGACGACCGACGTGTGATCGCATGAAATTTTCTCTCCCCATGCGATCATGCGCCCTCCGTCCGATTAGTTGCAACAGTCCCATAGCCAAGGGCAGATAACGGTGGTGAAGGTTTATGGGGTGTCACATGGTCGCATAAGCCATTTTCAAACTATGCGATCATGCGACAACCATCAAGAAAATGTCGCGTGTATGTTGAATCTCAATAGTTTGATATATGCTCTGGTATATTTTAATATTTTAATATAATATTCGGCCTCGGCCCCTTATCGATAAAAAAAAAAAAGGTAGGATGGACACTGTTTAAATCAAGTGTCTATCTGAAATCACTAATGACGAGTATACATACTCTCTAGTTATATCTTCAACATTATGCATTCAGTTGGAACAACCATCGAGTTGTATATATGCATTTTTAGAAAGTCGTAATTGTATATATGCATTTTTAGAGCATTGTAAGAGGAGATGATTTTTAATTTTAAAATTTGGGTGTACTTAATGGTGTCAATTTTAAATGTAATCTGACTTATATTGAATTTTTTTCTCTACCAAAATGCATTAGGCAATGTCTCGAAGACTTATATTGATTTCTTTCTGCAACAAGATGCATTAGGCAATGTCCCCAAATCAGAATTGAATTTGAGCGCAAATGTGAGTGTTTATATGGTGAATTGTAAGTTAATATTTTTTTTTGGCTTTTCCCTTATAATATGTAGCAAGTGCACTCTGCGGTTGTCTATAAATGAATTCAATGACTTGCACTTGTCTCTATTCAGTTTGTGATTGACTTTCTCAAAGGCAAAAGTCTAAAAGATTGCAAAAAATTCTTGGCAGAAGTTTCAAACTTTGGTTACAAACTATTGATAATTAAAGAATCTTCTTCATCAACTAGCTCATTGAAAATGAGTTAATCCATTACGTTCTCATTCTAATTAGATGCTCTAACAATGATCCACTGTCACCCAAATTTATGAAAATCATTAGTTTTTTAAAAATACTGGACCGACATTTCAGAATGATATTTGTTTTTACAGAGCACCAAAAGGTCACCAATAGAAGTGGCATTTCAAACTTTTAGGATCAAGTCATTAGAAACAAGTTATCAAAACCGATGAGATTTGAAGCCATTCTGGTTGCCAATTTTGAGATTAAATTGTCTATAAGCAGCAATGGAAAAAAAATTGTGATTCCAAACATTAAATTATTTTTGACCTTTCAATTTTTTAACTTCAGAAAAACCAAATTTCTGTATATGTAGCCTAGGTTTAGAAGAAAACTTCCAAATAAAAAAACATTACAATCCAATGCAAATTTCACAAAAAAATAATACATAATTTATATATTTCTAAATAAAATAATTTCAAATTATTTTTAAAAATGAGAAAAACTCATTACCCATACAATTCCTTGTGAAAATCACTCCTTGATGCTATAATATTACTCTTTTTTCCTTTTGACTGAAAATAAAACACCTTTAACAACAAATTATAATTTCCCTTTAGCCAAATTGAAAAATCTTTTTTGAAAAATGTACTCGATCTCTATTCATCCTTATTGTGCTATATTGTTTTGTTCATCTATGTAGTACTATTTATTGTTTATCAAGAACACAATTTGTCTCCTTGGACAATGCTTTGTGACAAACTTTGATAGCAGATTTCTTCTTCTTTTGATGGTAATTTCCTTTTGGAAAGCAATTTGATGGTGTGATTGGACAAATCTTCTTTGATAGTGACTCTTCTTTCTCCATGATTTCTTATCATTTAAATATCAAGACAAAGTGTTCTCTTGTGGTCTGCATCTTTCTTTGAGAAATATTTTAATTATTGTTGATCTCTATGGTGAATTTTTGGAAAACAAAAAATCCTGGGACTTATCTTGATCTTGTACCTTTGTAGCTTAGATCCGCCGATAGTGATTAAGCTCTCAATAGATTGACTTGAACTTGATTTTTACTTCTCTGTGACTTTTCTTCTTATTTGAAGAAAACAAAAGAAACCATATTTATTAGAAATTAGAAAATATTATTTATATAGGGTTTTTGACAGATGTATCTCCAAGTATTATAAAAATGGATAGGATCTTTTGACATAAGCAGGTGGTCCAAATGAGGGACCTGCAATTAATAGATTTATTTTTAGTAGTGAAGAAATTGAATAGTAAAGAAATTTTAGTAATGAAGAAATTGAATAGTAAAGAAATTGCAACCACATCTAGTCAAGCTACTAGAAGCCTTGTATAGGTAACAAACAGAATATTCAGATCAATCTCTGTATGTCAAGAACATTAAAGTGGAACAAATTATTATATCATCAAAATTAAAGAGGAACAAATTATTGTCAGGTTTTTCCCTATTACAGAATTGAATTAACAAAACCTACCAATATATTTCACACAAATATTGCATAGAGAACCAGAGAAGTTTTTATGAGGCTGGGACACCTACATAATCCTTTGAATTCTGATAGCTTCAACGTCAGAGAACAAGCAGGTAAATCTGCGTGCGGGATAGTTTCCAAATGGTTCCAAAATGAAAAATTCCACTTTTTAAATTTCTCAGGTATCCTCATAATCAGTACCATTGTAGATGGCATCTTGGATAACAGACTTTCTCTACATCCAAGAAATTTTGAAGTACAATTCAAAGAACTGAAAAGTGTCTGTGCCTAAAATTTCATTTCTAAATAGCATATTTATCCAAAACCATTTCATTTCCAAATAACATATTTTTCAAAATTGTTCTGACAACATTTAGCAGAAACTACGCTGCAGTGCAGCCCTTCTTGTTATTAACATTTGGTGTAATAAAAATAATCCCAACTACCAGCATTGATTATCACTATCGTAGGCTTATGACCGCCACATTTTGTCTTGTCAATCTCCTTCATTTTGAAAGAAATTGGAACAATCTAGAGAAAACCATAAAAAATCTCCTTGAGTATTGTTTACGACAGTTGCAAATTAAATGAAATTAAATATTTTGGCCTTCCTTTTCACTGTTCACATATGTAGAACACACACAGTTTAAAAAAAACAGGTAGATAGAAAAGTCTAGAGAATATTTTTGTGTGTAATGTTTCAGAAAAACAAGGGCATAAGAAGAGATTTTTAGGTTGTAGCAATAGCAAGATACAGCATATATTTATGGTATTTTTTTGTGGGTTTAATCAGTGAGCAACATGCTTTATGTGTGTTTCATGCAATCAAAATACTGCATATCATTTTGAAATATACATAAATGTTTTACAGTTTGAATGCATTTTAGTTTTATCTTGATTTAGTTAGCTTTGTTTTCATTTCTATATCTCCTCAGTCTCTAGCCATCATGATGTACACTTTTTAGAATTGAATGTTACTGCACCTTGTATACAAGTTCAAACCCTCCCTATTCCATCTTGTTCTCCTCATGGAAATTTCCTGTTGCCTCCACTAATGTTTCCAAATTAATATTTATAGAAAATCTTCATTGATTATTGTGTCATTTTCCACGTTCTCATTCCCTACATGGTAAAATCCACAACTTTATGAGAAAATATTCAAAATATATAGCTAGTAGTCTTCTAATTCATGGGGTTTTTATGCTTTGATTAAGCCACATTAAATTATGTAGCAGAAAAATAAATAGATGTATTATTGTTTTCATTTAAAATAGAATATTAAATAGTAAATGAAGTAGGAAAGTAATTTGAATCTAAAATTTCTTATTCAAATTTCATTTTGTAAAAAAATTTACTATTATTTTGTATTTCAATCAAAGTAACATAAAGATTCGAAAAAAAATTAATTTTCTATTTCTTTGACAAGGCAATTTGAGATTGGTGTTCATTAAATTCAAGATTTATATTTAAGAAAAACATTATCAATTTCTAATTTTATTGTAGTGATTAACAATTGATATATTTACCAGAAATACAATAGAATCCAAAATTATAAAATTGCATTGAAAGCTTAATATGATAGAGGTGAAAATTAAAGAGTGATAGCAGTATAATCTTTTAATGTTACATGGAAGTTTTGAAAATTAAGATTATCTAGATTTTTTTTTTATATTAGGGTTAGCTTAAAAAGATCATTACAAGCTTTTATCGGTAGACTATTAATGTCTACAAATACAAAAATAAAACGAAGTGTATCTGATATTCTATCTCTACCTAAGACTATATCAAATGATCATCAATTTACATTTCTTTACACAAAAAAAGAAATGCTACGAGAGTTCTAAAAAAGCATTATAGAAGGAACAAGCTCTGTATAGATTATCATGAGTCCCATGATGCAATGATAAAATTGTTGCATTCTCCATAATTTGTGGCAAAGGTTCCAAGGGGAGGATGAACAGTCTGAGGAACTTCTACCGTTGTTTCCCAACTAGGTGCATCTGGTCCATGAGTTTCCATGATCTTAGCATTTTCCTTCTCAATGTTAATGCCTTTTTCTTTAACCAGTTGCTTCAACATCTCCAATTCATTCTGATCATGCATGTTGCTGTATGTGCTGAAGTAGTGGGTTGACTGGGTGTCAGCTTTGTAGATGATAAGGGATCATTCATGAATGAGGATCATAAATAGATACTATTGGGGTCTCAAGCACATCAGATACCTGTGTCATGATAAAATGATGGGTAAGTTTTTTATTTAACCCAGTAAGTTCCCTCTTCTTACCTTGGAAGAATTCATCATTTCTCTATTTCTAGAGGAACTATAGAACTTCAGCAGAAAAATAGACCTGAAATTGTTCATTTTAGCATAAAAACGTCAACATATCCAACAAGGACTTCAATCCAAGTAAAGCCACGGAGGGAGAGAGTTCCATGTAATAGGAGATAAAAAAATAGAGACCACACCAAACTAGCATACTTATAATTAATTAAAAGATGCTCAATAGTTTCAGGAACAAGACAGAGGGAAAAAAGGAGGTGCAATACCTACAAAAGATAAAACAAGACCCACAACAAGTTTTTTTAGCAACAAAATCCATCTAAAGAAAGACTTCTTGGGTCCAGTCGGTTGGTGCCAAAATAAGTCCATAATGAAGTGCCACTTGGAGTCCGGCCAATCAAGGCCCCATAATTGATTTAAACATTCAAGAATGTGAGAATCATCCTTGAGAATGTTATATATCTATCTAGTAGAAGCATCCAATAAAAAAGATCTATCTTGCCATTTTAGATGTTTTATAAAATCCTCACTGAGAACTATTTTACCTGGAAAGAAAGTGTCAACAGCCTTGGTAATCAAGTTATATTTTTTTTTCCCCGAGAAATGAGGATCTTAAATTTATTTTTATTTTCATCCCAAGTCCCTAGTCTATTATCAATTAAAATACCCTTAATCTGAGATATGCCACGTTCATTCCACTGTCTAGTAGAAAAACTTTGGGTAAGTGTCAATGGTTTATTGTTTAATTGAATGCCCCAGAATAAATATCTATCCATAACAAAAAAAAGAAAAAGAAAGGAGGGCCCCCAACAACACCTTTGGAACACAATAATTCCCTAACTTGACTCCATGCCTTCTATAGAGAGGCAAATATATTTCATCCAAAGATTTTTAAATCAAGATTATCCATGATGATATCACATAAAGAAAGGTTTTTCTAGTTTTTATCCTTTCTAACAAAAGATCTCATAACATTATTTCTAATGTGGACTTTCCAGGGCTCATTACCATGCAGGGATTTGAAAATCCATTTAGAAGTTGGAGCTATTCCATTTGTTTTCAAGTCCCTCAACCCCAAGCCACCCAATTTTCTAGGCATACAACACCACTCCCACTTGACAAAGTGTCATTTTTTGTGCTCGATCCATAGACCATAGGAAATCATGCATTATCTAGAATATTTTATAAAAAATTATCTATAAAAAAATTGTCATTTCATAATTTTATTTAGATTTTATAATAGGATCACAAAATATACAAATTTTAAAATTTTAGTCCGAAGTCAATTTTATATCACAAAAGATTGACTTCCTTTCAACTATTTATTCAGTTTTTATGTCTTATTTTGCAGTTTGCTATTACACATTTTAGAAAAATATTCTTGAGATCTATAATAAATTTGCAGGATTAGGTGAGAAAAAGGAAAAATTTATTGTACCAGGTTATCTAATGCTCCCCAAAAAATTATGTAATCAACAAACATTTTGTAAGCTTTGTATGATGAATCGTTCTACTAATAATTTTTTTATAAATTTATACATTTAAAAGAATGATCACAAATCCTAAACTAACAAGGGCTGCAGGGCAGCTAAGTTCCTGCCAAAGACTGGAAGAAGAGTTTTGGTTCAAGCACTCTGCTTTTGGGTCAATGTTCAGAATAGCAACTGCAATTTCACTTGTTGTTTGATAAAAGAGCACATCATCTTCTAGCCTTGCAACTGCTACAAAATCTTCATTAGCAAGGACCTGCAAAATTTAGTCATACTGGGTCAAGTGTCAAGAATGTGCAATTCATACTAGTAACTTGACCAAAACTGACTTGAGAAGACTACAAAAGAACTTTGGAATGCATTCCCGGTTGTCCTTACTCCTTATTATCAGAAGAGGGATTAACAATGGTATGAAAATGTAGTAAAATGATTTTATTGCGAGCAATATTTTTGCGATAGAATAAATCTGACAATATATATGAGTTTTCTTTATTCAAACTTTCATATGCAGGCTTATCTAGGTAATTCACAAATATTGACACAATTTCACAAGTACTGACACAATGAAAACAATCTAATGGAGTTTGCATTTTGTGCTGGCATATCATATATTCATATGATATGAGCTCTTTTGAGTCAATTTATAGTCCCTAGACTATTGCAACAATCAGAAAACCAATCTGCATTTTGAACATCGCTAACAAACATGATTCTCAAAGAACCAACTTGTGATATAAAATGACACTGCTTTTGGCATTGAAATATGTCTGACGGATGGGTGCACAAAGCACGTCTGTGAAGGTGGCACAATAAAATTTAGGAATTCATGTGAAAGCTGCTCCTTCTCAGGACACCATGAGGCATTAAGGAGCAACTTTGGACAATTCTTTTCTTCCACAACGTGTTTCATAGAAAGCATCCCTCCTAAGTATAATATAAGGCATGTGTGCATTAAAATGGATCCAAGTACTACATAGCAGAGCGTACATTTAATTTTCCAATCATGACCCAGGAAAACCATTCAAAGATTATGCAAAGATTTGAAATTTGATAAATGGTTTGTGGCAGACAGGAACTACAAATTGGCACAACAGTTAATCTCATTTTCATAGAAATCATCACATGGAATATAATACATATACATCGCCAATTTGTTTCCAAGTTACTTGGCAGTTGTGATTCTTTTGATTTCCATGTCCATGTCAAGTCTGAGGCATGTTAATTTGTCTATTATTCATTGTAAACAACACGCCGACCTGTATCTGAAATCTTAAAATGGAAAATTAAAATGTCAAGAGTAAAATCTTATTTAAAAGAAATACCAGGAGCATTTGTGGCACCCGTACTAGTTAATATAATAAACATTTGTTTCAGCAACGAGGGACTGGATCAATATCTATTTAAAGGCAGGCCGCCCACCTGATCACATAAAGAACACAAAGAACAAGTAGTACACTGATTAAAAAAAATAACCTGTAGGGTGTGTAAATCTAATATAAGATAAATTCCTGTAAAATAATGCATTTGAAAGAATGAAAACAAAAAATCTTTAATGTGTGTTGATGATGTAGACAGAAAAGATATGCTGTGAGCCAAACACTTTCTGAGAAGAGGGAATTTGCAAGGCGTGTAGTGTAAGACAACTGACCAAACATACACAATGATATTTAGAACCCATCAAATCAAATAAGTTAATCTGTTTAATTAAGACACTAATACATCTTCTAGAGACTAATTTCTCCTAAAGCAATGCAAAGCTAAGCTAGGTACCTTAGAGACAGGGTCTGTCACATTAAACCTAGTGCATCTGTAATTCATATCACCCACAGAGTTGCAAGATATGCATTTAAACCCAGTCGCATGTCACTATCTTTGGCAAAAATATCATTAACCAGGCAACTACCCTGGGAACGAGCCCTATTAGAGCCTACTGCTAAATATAGCAAACCCAATATGCTTGAAAGAATTATGCTTCGTCTCCCCATTTTCGACAATTCCCTACGTTAAAACTTTCAGATAGAAAAAATGAAAATCTAGGAAATTAAGAAAGTGTATCAAAATATAAAAAGGTAACTAGAACCAAGAATCAGCTTGCCTGCAGTTAGAATGATGGTATATCCATGTTTCGTCAGATCAATTAGATCTGATAGAAACTAAATTCACCAACTATTTTCTTGCGTCCATGCAATTCATTAAAAAGGTGCATACCAACGAAATGGTCATTACCAAAATAGCTAAAAGATGATTAGGCATCAAATTATTCTCTCTAAATCGCGTATTCAGTCATAACACATGTGAGCATGTAGAGAAAGCTTCCTGCAAATCTTTTCTCCGTTCCTGTAGTTTTTATGTGCAATCGGGCAAAACAAATCTAATTTTCCCTATCAAAATTGAGCTTCTCTAAAGAAAAGAGGAATGGGTGAGTCTTTAATCTTCGATCCCACATGTTCACTGATTGCCTGTTCAGACCATCCACATGTTGCCTATACATCCTTGCATGCGGACTGTCAATATGTGTAGTTGTCAACACACAAATACCTAGATTGCCCAACTATTATTTGTTATGTTAAAGATAGTTTTTCTGAAGGAGATTTAAATGGAGCTCCTTTAGATGAAGCTAGCTGGAAACGTGCTTCTAATATAATGCAGTCACCGAATCTAGGCCCAATCATGAACAGAACAGAATTATACAGTACAGCTTGAACCTGACATGTCTGGAGCCATCAGACATTCTGGCGATCTGCAATAAACAGAAATATAGTAGAATGTGCGTTCTCTTCTCTGGGAATTTGCAATCCTTTCTGTATTTTGTCAGTAGTACCAATAAGAACCTGCCAAATTTCTGTTCTGTTAACATTTGAGCATGTTCGAATAGTCCTCCTTCAAAATGAAAATATGTAAGAACAAAAGAGAGCTTCTCATTCGTTAAAGAAAACAATTTTAATCACCACTTAAGCAGAAAGCCCTCCGCAATAGTTCTCTGCCATGGCAGAAACTAAAAACACCATTCATTAATAATGAGAGAAACTCATTGTCAAACTCAGTCACAAAAAGTATTGCAGAGTAACGTTATCTTGGCTTGTACTCATCCCAAGTATTGCAGACTTTAATTTTCTTTGCATTGCAAATAACTCTCCTAATAAAATGAGGACTATGAATCCGCCAAGAGAGCCTAGAATAGTTGGGATTTTGTTTGAAGACCTTTTACATGGCTCATCAATTTTCAATGTCATTTGAAATGAAATATAACCCAATCTAAGAAACACAAATATTATTGCAAATAATGAGAAGAAAACCTATTTTAGATGCTACGCAAAACTCAAGGGCTTGCTTGAATGCGATGGGTTTTGTTGATCTAATGGAAAAGTAAAGAAAGGATAAGTATCATAACAAAAGTAGTAAAACTTCTAGAATAAACCACACCTCTCAGATTATGTGCCCCATTTATCACTTCCACAAGGCAACTGATTTATTGAAAATTTAAATTCAAATTTGATTGCCTTGATCCTTAGACATGCACACCTACCTGTCAAGAGCTCCCAACAGCGAGTAAATGTTTCCCAAACTTGTGCAAACCTTAGAGAATGAAATCTCCGGTTCGCTCCTAACATCGTAGCCCCAACAATCAAAATGTTTATTGTTGGTAGATAAGTTTGAAATTCAAAATTTTGAGTGGAAAATTGAATGGATATATAAAATGACAAAAGGGAAGAATGTTCCCACAAATTAGTCATAGTTTGAAGTCTTTTGTGAGAAGAAACAAAAGGAATTGTTTTCTTAGATTGTGACAACTTTGTGATTATTTTTTGTTAAGTACGGATTGCTCCACATATTGTAAGATCCAATAAATTTTGGAGAAATTTCAGAATGCTACACATTAATTTGTAATTAGTAGTTTTTATATTAGTTTTTATTTTCAAGATTTATAGTTTATTTATTCTAATTTCATTTTTTAGATTTTAATAGAAAGAAAGAATCAAACTTTCACGCTTCTTGTCATTTGTTTGCATCTTCATTTCTTTTGGTAATCTGTTGTGCATTCCTAGTGATTGGAAAATCAAAGTTGCAATGTCTGTGTGCTAGAAGATTTAATTTTCCAACTTGGTATCAAAGAATTGAAGTTATCATATTTTAGGGAACTTTATATTTCTATGTTGGTATTAGAGCTATTTGGCCCTAAATCCTTGTGAGTTTGGGCGTTTATTTTTCTAGGTATTGAATTTTTTTATGTAGGAGACATGGTTGGAAATGAAGGAAATATTTGGAAGCAACCACCATCCTTTAATAGATAGAACTATGATGTTTGGGCACAAAAGATGAAGGCCATAATGGTTGCAAATTATTTGTAGAATCTTGTGGTTAGTGGGTTTGTGGATATAACTAAACCATCTTGGTTTGTAAACCTCGCAAACAATCAAAATATGGAATTGAAGGAGAAAATGAGGAAAGATACTAAGGAATTGGGTTTAATAGAAACATCCTTGATAAAGGAAATATTTTCTAGAATAAAAAGAGCTAACTATGCTAAGGAAGCCTGGAAAATCCTCTAAGAAAGATACAAAGGGAATAATAAATTCTTATTGGTGAAGCTTCATATACTTTGAAGAGATTTTTTGAGTCTTCAAATGAAGTATAGTGAGTCCATTTTAAAATTTCACACGAGAGTCTCTGATTTGATTAACTAGTTGAGGAAGAATGGAGAAATCATGGAGGAGTAGAGGATTGTAGAGAAAATCCTCCAAACTTTTCCCTCTAAGTATGATACAATAGTGATTTCCAGTGAAGAGACAAAGGACCTCTCCACGTTTCTATTGGATGAGTTAATGGGTTCCCTATAAACCCATGAGTAGTGCCTAAATAGGTTTGTAAATTCTTCCCAATAGAAATTTTTTAAAGATTAGACCAATGCAATAGGTAGGGGGATAAAAAGAAAAAGCTTTGGATATATGTCAAGAGATAGAGGTCATGGTAGCTCTAGACAAGGAAGTGTTGGAGGAGAAATATCGGGATGAGCATGCAACTATTAGGGAGCAAGAAGCTCTCGAAACAAATCTAGACAAGGAAAGAAGAACAATAGCTTGAATTAGAGGTATGATAAGAGAAATGGTAAATGTTATTATTGTCATAAATTTGGGCATTATGCAAGTGATTGTTAGAAAAGGAAAAATAATCTTTCAAGGAAAAGTGAAAATGTGATTGAAGGAAATTAGTCCACAACCTTCATCATGTGGAACATTAGTGAAAAAGTTAGCCCCGAGGTTTGGTATTTTGACAACAGCTATAGTAACCACATGAGTGGTAATGATAGTTTGTTTTATTTCATTGATAAAAATATAAAGTCTAAAATTAAAATGTGAAAAATGGTATTGTTTTAGTTGTGGGAAAATAATCTATTATGATCTACACCAAGCAAGGTGAGTAGAAGGACATATAAAATATTTATTTTACCCCTAGTATAAAGAAAAATCTGATGGGTGTTGGACAACTCATCCAAAATAGGTATAAAGTATTGATGGAGAATGGATAATGTGTCATTTATGACAAGGATGGGAGTAAGAAAGCAGTTACAATAGTTCAAATGATAAAGAATTGGATGTTTCCATTGAGGATAGAGACAAGTTTCTCTTTCTCTTTTATTGTTGTACCTCCCAAGAAAGCACATGTACAAGAATAATTAGCCTATAAGAGCATGATCGAAGACCCCTCTAAGATGTGGCATCTTAGGTGTGCACACTTGGGCTTTGTTGGTTTGAGTTTATTGTCTAGGAAAAGAAAGGTAGATGGTTTTCCAAATATTATAGTCTAGTAGAAAGTGTGATGCTTGTATTTTGGGTAAGCAATATAGGATTCCCCTTCAATCAGGAAACTCTAGAAGGGCAAGAGAACCATTGGAGCCAGTGCATACTGATTTTATTGGCAGTATGCAAACCATTTCTATTGGGGAGAATACATATTTTATAACCTTTATTGATGATTTTAGATGTAGAACTTGGGTGTATTTTTTGAAGCATACATCTAAAGAATTTGATAAGATTTTGGTGTTTAAGGCCAATGATAAAAAGGAAGTGGACACTATAACAAGGTTCTAAGGTCAAATAGAGGGGGAGAGTATACCTTCAATAAATTCAAAAATTTTTGTAGGAAATATGGCATAAAAAATGACCTAATATCTAGATATATTCCACAACAAAATAGAGTGGTTGAGAGGAAGAATAGGACCATCATTGATATGGAAAGGAGCATGATTAAATGAAAGGGACCCCCAAGTGAATATTTTGTAGAGGTTGTAGATAAGATAAGATAAATTATTAATGTCCAACAAGAGACCACCAAAAGAGTCTAAGGGACTGAAAGCATACAACAAGGCAACCACCAAAAGTAGGAGCACCAAATGGTGTTTGGGAAAAGAAAAAACAAGAAAGAAAAAGAGACAACAAAAGAGCCAGAAAGAGTGACTAAAGGCCCTTCTTGGGCGAGAAGTAATCCAATACCGATGGATACAGTCTGGGACAAGAGTGAGTAGAAACCCCCGACTGTCTCTAAATAGCTCTGGAGGTGAAGTTTTGTTGTTGAGTGTGGCCCCTATGAGGTCAAATAGTCTTGGTGTGGCCAGAAGAGAGATGACCTAGAGGGTGCTTCATGCCCTAGGCCAGGGACACCAAAGTGAAGTAGGATGTGATAAGCTGATCAGATCTCTGACTTGACGGTAACTGAAGTTGAAGGGTGTGATCGTGAAACTGTGTGGCCTCCTGAAGATAAAGAGAAAGGCATCATTGATCAGTGTATTTGAAGGAGGAAAGGGATATGCACTCTTTGAACAAGAAATGGAATCTCCCTCTGATCTCATAGTAAATGGGACAATGGAAAATAAAGTGTTTCTTAGTTTATACCTCCAATAAAGTGCAAAGGTGGTAGATCCAGACCGCTCCATCAATGTGGTGATTTGTCCAAAGACAGAGCTGGTGGGAGCTGACTTTGAAAGACCCCAAAGAAATATAGAGAGCGTGACTCCATTGGCAAGCTAGGTACAAAGGGTGCACAATGAACCCATCTTGGATATCCATGTGATAAGTGTAGGAAGATGTAATCTCAATCTCCATGCCCAGAAAGTAGAAATGAAGATGGGAGGTCTTCAAACAATTGAAGGCCATAACCTAGGTCTTGCCTAGGTTCACAACCAGCTACCATAAATCACAAAAGGAAGCCAACCTATCAAGGAGTCATTGTAAACCCTCTAGGGAGGAGGCTAGAAGGACCACATTATTGGAAAATAGAATAATGGAGATCACGACTTGGTGCAGGAATCAACCATCACCGGGGAGTGAGAAATCCTAGAGGAAACTCTCGAGCTCATCAATGTATATGCCAAAAAGCATAGGGGAAAGAGGGCAGCCTTGCTTCACCCTGATGGTGTTCTGAATTGGACCGGAGAAACCTTGTGAGGTCCTAAACCTGCCCACCATGCTCTCATAAAGCCTCATAATAGCCGTCATGAGAATCTCAGAAATCCCAATGTTCCTGAGCCTTTGAAAGAGAGCCACCCAAGGAACAAAATCAAAATCTTTGTGAAAGTCCAAAAAGAAGCAATATACTTTTTCCGAGTAGTGCCAGGCCTCTTGAATAATAGTCCGTAGAGTCAAAATGTGGTCCATGGTCTGGAAATCCATACAGATACCTATCTAACCCCTCGCATGGCAACACCATTGATCAATCTCTCTGGATAGAATAGTGTTCAACATAGTTGCATAGAGTTTGGCAAAATTTTTCCTAACCATGATGGTCTTGTAGTTAGCAGGCTTCGAGACCACCCTGGTCTTATGGATCGGGTATATGACATGCCAAGACCACGAATCGGGGAAACCACTGCAAACCAATCTGTTAAATAGCACTAAAAGAAAGGTGCCCAAAACACTAATACCAAGTTTGAAGAGTTCCACTTGGAACCCTTCCTCATATGTTGTCCTTTTGCAACTCATCAGTCTGACTTCCTCATAGGGTATGTACAAGATCACGAGGGGCCAAACTATGCCCTTAAGTGGCAATGAAAAATCAGCAAATCAGGGTTAGTCAACTTGACATGAAAATTTGAACTAGCTATCAACCTAATACCAAAAAGTTGTAAGAATAGAATCTGTAGGAAATTGAATGTAGTTTCTAAACTACTAGGCCTTTTCTAAAAAAAAAATTAATATAATTGGTGAAAATTATAGATTTCAATGTAGTAGTACAAAAAATTTCAGGAAAAAAATAAGAAGTAGGTGTATGTCTGACCACCTTAATCATGATCAAATGATAATATTTTTTTATAAGATTTTATATATAAGTAGTAGACTCATGCCTGGATGTGACACATATTTTTTTTAAATTTTATTCCAAAAAAAAAATAATTATGAATTTTCTGCTACAACATTTTTAGAATAAAAAAACTCCCGTGTTTGACCACCTTAACTCATTCAAAACTTTACAAAATTCAAATTTTTTTTCCTTATAGTAGGCGAAGCATAGAATGTGACGCATTTTTCGGATTCCAAAAATGTTATACCATTTGAAAGTTATAGTCATTTTTCAATCAGTATATAAATCATCACTTTACAGGTAACTTAATTAGAAAATAACTAATAATTACTTACCGAATTCAAAATTTGACAGCAATTATATCGATAGAAAGCTGATAATCTCCTTAAAATACCCTTTTCATTTTATCAAATTTGGGTGAAAAAAAATTTGTCAACTACATAGTCGAAGTCTGGAACTCAGAGAAATAGGGGAAAAACACATTTTTGTGACATTTGAAGAGTTGACCATGTAGGTTTGGTGCACAAAGCAATACCGAGCCTAATTGGGTACCCGAAAATCCCAGCAGAATTTTGAATTCTAAATTTTCCCTCCCCTTTCTCCCTCTTAATTTATTTCCAACCCATTTCTCCCTCCAATTTCTCCATACTTCAATATATTATATATCAAAAATTATATATTAGATTATATATTATATATATTAAATATTACATAATATCTATTATATATTAAATATTATATAATATACATTTTACATTAAATATTATATAATATATATTAATATTAAATGTTACATTATACATCATATATTATATATTATTTTATATGTATTATATATTAATATGTATTTTACAATATATCACATGATATCTTCATATTTAAATTGTATGTAAAATATATTTTATATTATAATATATATATATATATATGATATGTATTATATATTATTTATAAAATATTGTTGTATATATAATAAAATCAAGTATAGTATATATATAATATATATATTATATAGGACATATTAATACATAGGTTAATTACACTAACATAAGGCATCCAAAAGGTTTCCAAAGGGGTCATAGAGGTTCCTAAGGGTTCTAAGTCTTGAGAAAGTGTACTAGGACCCCTTAGGTCCCTGTGTAGCCCCGAAAACACAATAGAGCACTCAATTGTGTCCCAAGGGGTCGTATGACCCCTTGGGAAACACTTTAGTGTTGAAATGTGTCAAAAGGGGTCATGGGGACTTCATAGGAGTCCTAGTATGCCTTATCACACGTTATGACCCCTAGGAAGTCCTCATGACCCCTTTTGACACATTTCAACACTTAAGTTTGTCCCAAGGGGCCGTATGACCCCTTAGGACACACTTGAGTGTTCTCATGTGTTGAAAGGGGTTAGTGGGACTTCCTACGGGACCTAGTATGCCATATCATGCATTAGGACCCCTAGGAAGTCCCGATGACTCCTTTTGACACATTTCAACACTCAAGTGTGTCCCAAGGGGTTGTATGACACCTTATGACACACTTGAGAGTTCTAATGTGTCAAAAGGGGTCATGGAGACTTCCTAGGGGTCCTAACATGTGATAAGGCATACTAGGACCCCTAGGAAGTCCCCATTACCCCTTTTGACACATTTCAACACTCAAGTGTGTCCCAAGGGTTCGTATGACACATTAGGACACACTTGAGTGTTCTAATGTGTCAAAAGAGGTCATGGGCACTTCCTAGGGGTCCTAGTATGCCTTATCACACATTAGGACCCCTAGGAAGTCCTGATGACTCCTTTTGACACATTTCAACACTCAAGTGTGTCCCAAGGGGTCGATGACTCCTTAGGACAAGCTTGAGAGTTCTATTGTGTCGAAAAGGGTAATGGGGACTTTCTAGGGGTCCTAACGTGTGAGAAAGCGTACTAGGACCCCTTGAAAGTCCCCATGACCCCATTTGACACATTTCAACACTCAAGTGTGTCCCAAGGGGTCGTATGACCCCTTAGGAAACACTTGAGTGTTCTTGTGTGTCAAAAGGGGTCATGGGGACTTCCTAGGGGTCCTAGTACACCTTATCACGCGTTAGGAGCCCTACGAAGTCCCCATGACCCCTTTTGACACATTTCAACACTCAAGTGTGTCCCAAGGGGTCATATGACCCCTTCGAACACACATGAGTGTTTTCATGTGTCAAAAGGGCTCATGCGGACTTCCTAAGGGTCTTAGTATGCCTTATCACGCATTAGGACCCCTAGGAAGTACCGATGATCCCTTTTGACACATTTCAACACTCAAGTGTGTCCCAAGGAGTCGTCTGATCCCTTAGGACATACTTGAGAGTTATAATGTGTCGAAAGGGGTCGTGGGGACTTCTTAGGGGTCCTAGTACACCTTATCATGTGTTAGGACCCCTAGGAAGTTTTCATGACCCCTTTTGACACATTTCAACACTCAGGTGTGTCCCAAGGGGTCGTATGACCCCTTATGACACACTTGAGAGTTCTAATATGTCAAAAGGGGTCATGGGGACTTCCTAGGGGTCCTAACATGTGATAAGGCACACTAGGACCCCTAGGAAGTCCCCATGACCCCTTTTGACACATTTAATCACTAAAGTGTGTCCCAAGGGGTTGTATGACCCCTTAGGACACACTTGAGTGTTCTAATATGTCGAAAGGGGTCATGGGCACTTCCTAGGGGTCCTAGTACACCTTATAACATGTTAGGACCCCTAGGATGTCTCGATGACCCCTTTTGGCACATTTCAACACTCAAGTGTGTCCCAAGGGGTCGTATGACCCCTTATGACACAATTGAGAGTTCTAATGTATGGAAAGGGGTCATAGGGACTTCCTAGGGGTCCTAAAGTGTGATAAGGCATATTAGGACCCCTAGGAAGTCCCCATGACCTCTTTTGACACATTTCAACACTCAAGTGTGTCCCAAGGGGTCGTATAATCCCTTAGGACACACTTGAGTGTTCTCATGTGTCAAAAGGGGTCATGGGGACTTCCTAGGGGTCCTAGTATGCTGTATCACATGTTAGAACTTCTAGGAAGTACCGATGACCCCTTTTGACACATTTCAACACTCAAGTGTGTCCCAAAGAGTCGTATGACACCTTAGGACACACTTGAGAGTTCTAATGTGTCGAAAAAGGTCATGGAGACTTCCTAGGGGTCCTAACATGTGATAAGGTGTGCATGGACCTCTAGGAAGTCCCCATGACCTCTTTTGACACATTTCAACACTCAAGTGTGTCCTAAGGTGTCATACGACCCCTTGGGACACACTTGAGTGTTGAAATGTGTCAAAAGGGGTCATCAATACTTCCTAGGGGTCCTAACACATGATAAGGCATAGTAGGACCCCTAGGAAGTCCCCATGACCCCTTTAGACACATGAGAACACTCAAGTGTGTCCTAAGAGATTATATGACCCCTTGGGACACACTTAAGTGTTAAAATATGTCAAAAGAGGTCATGGGGAGTTCCTAGGGGTCCTAGTATGCCTTATCACATGTTAGAAACCCTAGGAAGTCCCCATGACCTCTTTTGACACATTAGAACTCTCAAGTGTGTCCTAAGGTGTCATTCGACCCCTTGGGACACACTTGAGTGTTCAAATGTGTCAAAAAGGGTTATCGAGACTTCCTAGGGGTCGTAACATGTGATAAGGTGTACTAGGACCCCTAGAAAGTGCCCATGACCACTTTTGACACATTAGAACACTCAAATGTGTCCTAAGGGGTCATAGGACCCCTTGGGACACACTTGAGTGTTAAAATATGTCAAAAGGGGTCATGGGGACTTCCTAGGGGTCCTAAGGGGTATGACCCCTTAGGACACACTTTAGAGTTCTAATGTGGCGAAAGGGGTCATGGGGACTTCTTAGGGGTTCTAGTATGCTTTATCATGCGTTAGGACCCCTACGAAGTCCCCATGACCCCTTTAGAACTCTCAAGTGTGTTCTAAGGGGTCATATGACTCCTTAGGACACACTTGAGTGTTGAAAAGTGTCAAAAAGGATCATCGGTACTTCCTAGGGGTCCTAATGCATGATAAGGCGTACTAGGACCCCTAGGAAGTCCACATGACCCCTTTTGACACATGAAAACACTCAAGTGTGTCCTGAGGGGTCATATGACCCCTTAGGACACACTTGAGTGTTGAAATGTGTCAAAAGGGGTCATGGGGACTTCATAGGGGTCCTAACGCGTGATAAGGCATACCAGGACCCCTAAGAAGTCCCCATGACCCCTTTTGACATATTTTAACACTCAAGTGTGTCCCAAGGGGTTGTATGACCCCTTAGGACACACTTGAGTGTTCTAATGTGTCGAAAGGGGTCATGAGAACTTCCTATGTGTCCTAGTATGCCTTATCACATGTTAGGACCCAAAGGAAGTCCTGATGACCTCTTTTGACACATTTCAACACTCAAGTGTGTTCCAAGGGGTCGATGACTCCTTAGAACACACTTGAGAGTTCTATTGTGTCGAAAAGGGTCATGGGGACTTCCTAGGGGTCCTAACACATGATAAGGCATACTAGGACCCCCAGGAAGTCTCCATGACCCCTTTTGACATATTTCAACACTCAAGTGTGTCCCAAGGGGTCATTTGACCCCTTAGGACATACTTGAGTGTTCTAATGTGTTGAAAGGGGTCATGGGCACTTTCTAGGGGTCCTAGTAAGCCTTATCACATGTTAGAACCCCTACGAAGTCCCGATGACCCCTTTTGACACATTTTAATGCTCAAGTGTGTTCCACGGAGTCGTATGAACCCTTAGTACAAAGTTGAGAGTTCTAATGTGTCGAAAGGGTTCATGGGGACTTCCTAGGGGTCCTAACACATGCTAAGGCATACTAGGACCCCTAGGAAGTCCCCATGACCTTTTTTGACACATTTCAATATTCAAGTGTGTCTCAAGGGGTCGTATAATCCCTTAGGACACACTTGAGTGTTCTCATGTGTCAAACGGGGTCATGGGGACTTCTTAGGGGTCCTAGTATACCTTATCACGTGTTAGGACTCCTCAAAAGTACCGATGACCCTTTTTAACATATTTCAACACTCAAGTGTGTCCTAAGGGGTCATATGACACCTTAGGACACACTCGAGAGTTCTAATGTGTCAAAAGGGGTCATGAGGACTTTGTAGGGGTCTTAACGCATGATAAGGCATACTAGGACCCCTATGAAGTCCCCATGACCCCTTTTGACACATTTCAACACTCAAGTGTGTCCTAAGGTGTCATACGACCCCTTGGGACACACTTGAGTGTTGAAATGTGTCAAAAGGGGTCATCGGTACTTCCTTGGCATCTTAGTACATCTTATCACGTGTTAAGACCCCTAGGAAGTCACCATGACCCCTATTGACACATTGGAATACTCAAGTGTGTCCTAAGGGGTCCTACAACCCCTTCAGACACAATTTTTCATTCAAATATTTCAAACGGGGTCATGAGGACTTCCTAGGGGTCCTAGTAGGACTTCCTAGGGGTCCATGTGACCCCTTTTGACACATTAGAACCCTCAAGTATGTCCTAAGGGGTGGACCCCTAGGAAGTCCCCATGACCCCTTTTGACAAATTTGAACCCTCAAGTGTGTCCTAAGGGATCCTATGACCCCTTCGAACACACTTGAGGGTTCAAATTTGTCAAAAGGGGTCATGGGGACTTCCTAGGGGTCCACCCCTTAGGACATACTTGAGGGTTCTAATGTGTCAAAAGGGGTCACATGGACTTTCTAGGGGTCCTAGTATGCCTTATCATGTTTTAAGACCCCTAAGAAGTCCCCATTACTCCTTTTGACACATGAAAACCCTCAAGTGTGTTCCAAGGGGTCGTAGGACCCCTTCAGACAGACTTGAGGGTTCAAATGTGTCAAAAGGGGTCATGGGGACTTCCTAGGGGTCCTAGTATGCCTTATCACATGTTAGGACCCCTAGGAAGTCCCCATGACTCCTTTTGACACATTAGAACCCTCAAGTTTGTCCTAAGGGGTTGTAGGACCCCTTCGGACACACTTGAGGGTTCAAATGTGTCAAAAGAGGTCATGGGGACTTCATAGGGGTCCTAGTACACCTTATCATGCGTTAGGACCCCTAGGAAGTCCCCAGGACCCCTTTTGACACATTGGAATGCTCGAGTGCTACCACCTCTTTGGACACACTCGAGCATTCCAATATGTCAAAAGGGGTCATGGGGACTTCCTAGGGGTCCTAACACGTGATAAGGTGCACTAGGACCCCTAGGAAGTCCCCATGAACCATTTTGACATATTTGAACCCTCAAGTGTGTCTGAAGGGGTCCTACGACCTCTTAGGACACACTTGAGGGTTCTAATGTGTCAAAAGGAGTCATGGAGACTTCCTAGGGGTCCTAACACATGATAAGGCATACTAGGACCCCTACGAAGTCTCCATGACCCCCTTTGACACATTTGAACCATCATGTGTGTTTGAAGGAACCGTCATGTGTGTCCGAAGGGGTCCTACGACCCCTTCAGACACACTTGAGGGTTCCAATGTGTCAAAAGGGGTCATGGGGATTTTCTAGTGGTCCTAGTATGACTTATCACACGTCAGGATGCCTAGGAAGTCCCCATGACCCCTTTTGAAACATTGGAATGCTTGAGTGTGTCCGAAAGGGTCATACCATGACCCCTTTTGAAACATTGGAATGCTCGAGTGTGTCTGAAGGGTTCTCACACTCGAGCATTCCAATGTTTCAAAAGGGGTCATGGGGACTGCCTAGGGGTCCTAACGCGTGATAAGGCATACTAGGATCCTTAGGAAGTCTCGGTAACCCCTTTCAACAAACAATTTAAATATTATGATCGATAAAGTTTATATATATATATATATATATATGATATTATTATATAAAATATATATTTTTAATATGTATTATAGATATTAATAAATATTAATATATAAAAAATATATTAATATAAAATATTCATGACATACAATTTAAATATTCTAAGCTATTATAATGTAAAATATTTTAATATAAAATATATAATTATATATATAATATATATTAAAATATTTACATAATACCCTTGAATACCCTTTAAACGTTATATATATATATATATATATATATATATATATATATATATATATATATATATATATATATATATATATATAAAATTTGTACATATATTTATATAATATAAATGTTAAATACAATTATATACAATACATATTAATATATAAAAATTTATATTAATTTATAAAATATTATAATATAAAATATATATGACATAGAATTTAAAACCCCTAAGATATTATAATATAAAATATATAAATTAATATATAATTATATATAATACATATTTAAACATTATATATAAAAGTTCAATTTTTTCATTTACTCCCGCTATTTTTTCAACTCGAAAATATCGGGTACCCGATTTTAAATCGGGTACTTGATTAGGATTGTGCTTTGGTGTCAAGTTTGCCCAGGTGTACTGACACCTAGGCCTACTAAAAAGTCAACATACATTTTCATGTGCTTTTGGACAACTGAAAAGTGGATTTTTTTACATCACCACTTTTTGGCCCCTCATGATCTTGCACATACCCCACAAATATTGGAGAAAGTGAAGAGATGGAAAGATGGCGAGGGAGTGAGCTGGAGAGAGGGCTGGTTGGGAATGTCATAACGAGTGGAAGTATGTGAGATCAATGTGTAGAAGTCCAGGGTGGAAGGGGGGAAGGGTGGCGAGGGAACAAAGTGCACTAGAAGAGCTTAGGGGATTATAGGAGAGAAGAACAGAGAGATCTATACTACAACATGAAGTAAGACCACTTCTTGTGGAAAAGGAAATGATAGTAGGAGAGTCTCAACTGAGTGAAGGAGTTGGAGTGAGCGGAGAAGGTAGAATGAACCAAATGGTGGAAGGACTTGTAGTCCTCATCAAACCACATATTCATAGGACAAGTGTTCCTATGGTTGGGGTTGCAAGATAAGGGGGTGGTGCGGTGAGGTATGAAGATGAGAATGGACTCCCAAAAGGAGGTGCGGGTGAGGGTCTGCATGGGAAGTGGGGAAGGAGGGATGGATAAAGGGGGTGGCAAGAATTTGATAGAAAGGCTAAGGAGGGTGTGGTCATCTAGGGGGAGGTATGAGATGGTGAAGTGGTGGATGGAGGGAATGAAGGAGGTTCCAGAAAGGGCATAGTCCACAACACTCATGCCACCACAATGAGGCTAGCAGGTGAAGGATTTAGAACCAAGAAAAGAAGGAAGCCCATTCAGAATCACCAGGTCCAAGGACTCACAAAGCTGGAGAAGATGGAGACCATACCTCGTAAGGGGGCCAGGATTGTCATTAGAAGTGTGTTTTAGACCTAGAGTGGACGGATTGGACTTGGAAGTATACACAGAATCAACATCACGATCATGAAGGGAGGTCTAAAAATCCCTGGTCTATGCGTTAAAGTCCCCAAGAATGATGATGTCCCCCATGGCTGAGAACCCGATGATGTGCTCGTGAAAGTCCTCGTAAGGATCCCCACACTCCTTATTGTAGACAACATAGGATAAGGAGGCTGACAGAAAGTAGCAGACTACGATAAAGATATCTCTATGATGTGGCATAGTAAGACCAATACAGACCCGCATGAATCTGGTAGAGTTGTCAGCATGGACCACAAAGGTAGTACTAAAGAGGTGGTCTCTGACAAGACAAGCAACCACACCAAATCCCTGGACCCCACCAGAAGATCTGACCTCATCACAAAAGACAAAAAGCCATTGATACCCAGGGAATCCAGGAAAAGGATGGCCATGACTCTCACGAGTCTCTATAACAAGGATGTCGACAAAACCAACAACATCTTGAAAAAAACCTGGTAAGGACCATAAAGTGCCATTACTATTCTAGTAGTTGACAAGCAGGGAACCACTGGGCTATTCCCTCCTTTCCAACTATCGCCTAGACTGTCATTTAGCTTTGAAAGCCGGTCTAGAATCCCAATCAACTCATGAATAACATCTCTGAGGTTCTTGATAACGACCCACTTCCCGTTACATCTGGCTGCCGCTACAAGCCCTCTGGAATGTTTCAGTTCTGCCACTTGAGATCTAGTAAGGTCCTCATGAAGATAAATTTTAGTAGGAAGAGGGAAAAGCTTCCTCCTGGCTCTAAGAACCCAAAGTTGGTCTGCCATGGAAAGGAATTTGAGGAAAAGAGTATTGTCGCAACCAATCCAAGCTCTGTCAAATGTGATATCAAAAATACTAAGTTGATCGTTGAGGAAGGAATACCCGGTTGGAACAAGTTCAACAAAAGAAGAGAGAGATAAACTATGAACTCGCAAATTGAGCTCACAATCCCATCTAACACATTCATCACCAACTTATCCTGGACAAGTTTCTCAATAGTCGAGAGAGGTGTGGAGTTGGTGTTGTTGCTGAAGCCCAAGATTTGAGTTGTTTTGTATTTGTCATTAGAGAAGCTTGTTTACTATCGAGTTCAGTCTGTTTGTCCTTGATAATACTGATTTACAAAATTTGTTTGTTATTGGAGTCCACCTATTTTTTGATATCTGCTATTTTAGTTGTCAGACTCATAGAAAAATCTCAGATTAACAATGAATTATTTTTGACATGTTGTTTCAAATTGGATAATGCTTTACAAAGACACAAAATAGTGTCCCGAAGGCATTGGTTTTTGGCCTCTAGCTTGGTCATCCGATCAATGAGGTGTTGATATGTGAGGGGGGTCTGAGATGGAATCTCCATGGAGTCTGAAGTAGGCATGATTCAAAAGAAGAAGCGCACACACATGAGCAAGAACTCGCCAACAATAGAAGCAAGTGACAAAGAGTAGTGAGCCTAGAATTATTTTAACTCACAAGATGGAGGCCACACTTCGACATAATGACATAGCATGGGCAGCCTAGTATTTTGTGTCTACCAAGTCCTTACCATGATGGAATAAACAACATCATGTAGACATTTAGATAATGCTTGATAAGCACAAAGGCATTTTTGGAGACATCCATCCAGGTAGACCACTTGATCATGGCTTTAAGAATGTGATAGACTTGGAGGGTGCCAAGCCCAATATTACTATACCATACTACCATTTGAGACACTTCAAGGAGGAAATTGAGAAAACAATCAAGAAACCACTTGTTATGGGGTATATTAGACCGAGTTCCAACCCATTTGCTTCTTCAATGGTTATAGTGAAGAAGGATGGTACATTACGGATGTTAATTGATTATCATGCATTAAATAAGAGGACTATCAAGAACAGGTGTCCCATTTCCTATATAGATGTGTTACTTGATGAGTTGCATAGGGTCGTTTACTTTCAAAGATAGACCTTGAATCAGGATACTATGCAATTTGTGTTTGTGAGGAGGATACATACATAAGACAAGATTCAGATGCCACTACGGACACTATGAGTTCTTAGTGATGCCTTTTGGTCTTACTAATGCACCTACTACATTTAAGTCATGCACAAATCATAATTTTAAACAAGAAGTTGCAAAAATGTGTTTTAGTGTTATTTGAAGATATCCAAATATATAGTAGATCATGGAAGGATCATCTTTAACATCTTGAAGAAGTTTTGAGTATTATAGAGGCACAGTCGCACTATTTTATAAGGCATCTAAATGCGAGTTTGGATTAACAAAGATTTTTTATTTGGGACATTTGACAGGGGCTAATGGAGTTAAGGTACATTAAGAGAAAATGCAAGCAATTTTTTATTAGCCACTACCTAGGAATGTGTCAAACTTAAGGGATTTCTTGGGCTATTATCATATCACAAGAGGTTTGTCAAGATATTCTATCAACTTCCAGCTCCCCTCATAAACCTTACATGGAAGGGTGCTTTTGATTAATTAGATGATGTGCGGGGTGCATTTGATAGGCTCAAGGAAGTTATGAGCACTTTCCCTATGTTAGCTCCTCTAGAATTCTCTCATCCATTTGTTGGTGCAATGCTTATGTGGAACAAACATCCCATATGAGAGCTTAAACCTGAGGGATAATGAGCAATTGTATTCCACCTACAAAAAGGAGATGTTGGTCATCATGCATGCATTGGCAATGTTCAAACATTACCTGGTAGGTGGGAATTTTATCATTAGAATTGATCATATTAACAACTTGAGATATTTCCTCGAACAAGAGTTGAATAAGCAGCAACAAAAGTGGGTCAGCAAGATACAAACATATATTTTGACATCAAATATGTCAAGGGGAAAAGAAACATTGTGAGTGATGCATTTTTTAGGAGACCTATCTATGGTCCATATATAAGATTTCAGCTACTTGGAAGTCTCAACTCTTAGTTGAGTATTCCGATAATTCCTTTGCTTGTGAACTGGTGGATGGCAACGTTCAGGATGATTGGTATAAGGTGATTGATGATGTGATTTATTATAGGAATATAATTTATTTGGTACCCCAGTCTAAACTTAAGGAAAGGATTATGAAAGTTGTTCATGATACGCCTTTAGCAAGACATCCAAGATACTTTAAGACCTATAAGAAGATCAGAGAGAGGAGTCTTAAGGATGATATCCTTAGGCATTATTGAGAGTGTTTGACTTGTCAGTAGAATAAGTCAAAGCATGTGTTTCCTGCTAGATTATTACAGCCCCTACCTATTCCTAAGCAGAAGTGGGAAAGTTTGTCCATTAATTTTATTATAGATCTACCGAGAGTCTAGGGTAAGGATAATATATTTGTAGTGGTTGATCAATTGACCAAATTTTCTCACTTCTACCTTATTGTAGCCGATTGGACAACCTCATAGGTAGGTGAATTATTTTTTTAGATAGGTTTTTAGATTACATGGTTTGCTGAAGACCATTCTCAATGGTCAAGTTACTAAGTTTCTCAACATTTTCTATCAAGATTTATTCAGACTAGCAAGTACAAAGTTAACACCTAGCACTAGCTACCACCCATAGATGAATGGTCAAATGAAGATTGTAAATAAGTGGGTGGAGGGATATCTTGCAACTATGTTGCAGGTAAAAAAAGACATGGGTCAACTGGCTATATCTGGGAGAGCATTGCTACAATACTACTTAATATATGTCTATCGACATGTCACCATTTTGGGCTTTGTATGGTTATGACCATTTGTCTTGCATAGAGTTGGCTTTTAATGATAGTAGGGCCCCTCAAGCTAGAGATTGGTTATATAGGATCATCAAGATATTCACAGTGCTCTCAGAGATAATATCCATCATGCACAAAATCAATAGAAATTGTATGCAGATCGCCACATGATAAATAAGTCTTCTGAGGTTAATGATATGGTATTCTTACAACGTCAGTCATATAGGCAAAGCACTTTGAAGAAGAGTGGTGCAGAAAAGCTTACGCTTGGATTCTATGGTTCATACAAAATACTAAGGATTGGAGAGGTGGCATATGAGCTTGAGTTTCCACCAAACAACCAAATTCATAACGTTTTTCATGTTTCATGCCCCAAGAGAAAAATTGGACAACATGTTGCGCCACTCATACTCTACCATCCTTGGATGACGAAGGGAAATTGGTTTTGGAACCTACATAGATTTTGGAGGTGAGGGAAAAGAAGCTAAGAAGTTGGGTGACCAGAGAATACTTGGTGCATTGGAAAGACTTACCATTAGATGGTGCTACCTAGGAAGGTGAATACATTTTATAGAATCTAGCCCTGCAATTGCTTGAGGACAAGCAATATTGAAAATGGAGGATTGTAATGTCCTCTTCTTCTTAGTAATCACACAAGGAGCTTGGTTATCCTATTCCTCTCATCCCAGTAAGGTAAATAGTTATCAAAAAAGATACATTTAATGGACTTAAATATATTACTAAAGTTACTTTATGTTATAAAACAACATTATAAAAGTAAAGTAACTTTATAAAAAGAGAATGAGTTTTATCCCACATTGTTTAGTGAAGGTGCATCAACCACTTACAGGTATTTATAAACTGAACTTGTACTTACACTTGGATACATTATGATTTTATATTTTTTATGCTATTCCTCTATCGTTAATGGATAATAGTGACTGACTTTCTGGGGATGAAATCCCTTGGAAGTTGAAGGTTGGACGAAACCCCAATCTTCCACGAGAGGTAGGCTCATTTCAGTGTTTTCTTTTGTGCATAATGGTTGAAGTTTTGGTTTGAATAATAAGTCAAGTTGCAGATTGAAGGAGTATGATAGACATCAAGCTCAAAAGTTGAACACTGCAGGCGAACGATAGTGGATAGATATTCATACCTAGTCGTTCCCTCTTATCTATTTATAGTCTATGCATTAACAAAAGATTGGCATTCATACGTATGGTGTGTGGTCGATTCTAAGGAGCACAACTCATGGCATTGATCTAAAGACTTTTTCTACTACATGGTGATGGAATCGTGTGAATACTAAACGCTATTGTGGCTTGGGAAGCATGGACGGATAGGTAATTTTGATAAAAGAGGAAATCATACACAAAATAGATCAAAGCAATGTAGAAGCATATCTCATATAGTCGTGTGGTTAATTCTTACCAAATATTTTCTGCCATTGTTAACTCCCTTCAGTGATTACAAATGATGTATCTGCAGGCCAACGTGGCTTCATATACGCCCAGATTTTCTTAAGGGTGATCGGTGACTAGAAGAAATGTTGATACTTGAAGTCTTAGGAGTCGTGCGTCAGCTTGGGGTTTCATTGTGCTTGTAAACAAAGACTGGGCCCTTTGGTTATTGCCACTGCCTGGTATGATAATGGAACCAATGTTTACTACTTGGAATTAATGTTAGGAGACTTGCTACAATCCTAATATCTAAAACATTTCTTAATGCTGCAATTGTTATCATTGTATTCGAATTTGAATTACATAGGGTCATGACTTTAAATGCAAGTTGTTGTGTAAATGTGCGATGTATGTTGTTATAGTTCTAATACTGTTCTGTAGCAGCAAATTGTTCAAATTTCAAGTCCAGGACAGAGGTATAAGTATGAACTAAGTTTGTATGTAAAGTGTTAGAAACTTAGAAGTAATGCCACTAAGTTACAAATAAATATTTCAGAATGTTATGATCATGTAAATGTCTGAAAAGTGTTTGATCGAATGTCTATGTTGTTTATGTGAGATTTGTGAATACAAATCTAAGACTTTGGCAAAGTAAATTGTTCAGAATTAGTAAGGGATCTTACAGTCTGTAACATATGTTGATCATCTTTTATCTTGATATTTTAGATAGATGAGATCCTAGGTCCTGGGATTTGGTGTCTATTTGTCTCTCTTGTCTTGGTGAAAGTCTTTTGATATCTTGCATTTTACCAAGAGTATGAGCATAAGGTCATGCTTCCACTAAAGTGGGGGATAAATGTAGTGTCATAAATTGTATTCTCTATAATGTCTCCTTTTGGGATTACCATAATTTTGCCTTTGAATCACAAATTCCATTAGAATAAGAATTCTAAGACAATAGAGATATAACCTTACTATTAAAAATAACTTTAAATACATTAGGAATATATAACCTTACCCGGCTGAGAAGTCCCTGTAATCATGAATATATAACACATTAGGACCTTCAAAATGCGTTGCAATTTAAGAAACAAATTGCATTTGAGATCTATAAAATGGCACCACCCATTGAATTGAAACCTTTTAACTATGAATCTTGTAACTCACCAGCAATGAAATTTCATCCTTGTCATGTATTCCCCATTGGAAGAGATGCTACCCCAGAGTATATTGTAGGATATGCACAAAATGGATTTTGCTTGACCTTGTTTACTCTTTGTTTTTGTGATTTTTGTTAAATTTGATCAGATTTATATGATGGTATTTTTTTAAATTTATTTAATGTTACGCAGATGTGAATATATAATCAATAATGATCAAATTATACACAATTTGATGATCTTGAAGGATCGCTGCCTTCAATCCACAAAGATATATTTAACAATATCGATCTGTTGTGAATTACTATTGATAGAATCAATATCGATCTGTTGTTGCTCTATATCAATGAGACAAGTTGATCGAATGTTGTATACTTATATTGCTCTACACTTAATGATTTATGTACATTTTCAAAGTATGGGAACGACCTCATATATATATATGAATGCAAAGAGTCGTGTCTCACATAGAGACATGGCTCTACACGACACTACATGTTTCATGTAGAGACACATCTCTACGTGAGACATGTCTTTCTGTTAACAAATGTCGTTCAATGATTAACAAGTCTTCAATGATATCATTAACAATTATATGATCAAAATATCTATTGCAATACTCATAATTTTATATCGATATAAATTATTGATACATTCAACAATAATATGATTATTAATCATTGCAACATAATCGATCATGTATATATATATATTTAATAATATGACTATTATTAAATATATATACATGATCAATGATTATTAAGTCACCGATTATTAATCATGCACAATAGAGATTAATTATGATAACCATAATCATAGTAGATAATCAAATCAGTATACTGTAAAGGATAGAGATCAAATGTTCAAAGTTGATAAGCCACTTATACATTTGATTACATTGGTTAGAGTAATCTGAACGAAGCTACATATCTCTAAAACTATTAGCTAGGGAGGAGTATTTCTATCCATAATGTAAACACAATAGATCTATTTATTGTGTGAGAGAAAGGTATCACCTTACTGTGATATTACGAGTAATGGCATGTCCACGAATATCAAGTCACATAATATTCACCATAACTCACAATATAATATCCATCACTATGGTATGTGCACAAGCATCAGATCACATGATACCTACCATAAGGATATCTGTTCATGGCATATCCATGAATATTAAGTCACATAATATCCACCATGAATATCTCAATAATATCATTCATCATGGGTTATCCATAGATATCAAATCTTATGATATCCACCATTCAATTGATATTACTTAAGAGATCAAGTGATTATTGTAAGATCATCACCTTACAATAATAACCAATAATACAAGTGCTCATCATTGAAAGATTGTCACCTCTCAATGATGTTCACAAAGGCCCATAGAGTCATGGAGGCATACACATGATAAAATAGTTTATACATTAAACATCTTTAGAGTATATTAACTATACAACAAATTAACATTGTTGAGACACAATCTTAGATAAGGTTACATTTTTTGCCATACCAAGCTTACCTCGAAAGTATTCAACCTTTGTCTTCGAGAGAGGCTTTGTGAGAATATTTGTTGTTTGTTCACTTGTACTAACATATATTAATTGGATAAAATTTCTCTCCACCATGTCTCTAACATAATGATATGGAATTTCTATATGCTTTGATCTGTCATGGAACATAGGATTCGCTGAAAGTTTTATGCAACTCTGGTTGTCATAGTGAATGATAGTAGGATCCAAGAATTGTCCAAAAATTCCTACATGAAGTTTCCTTAACCATACAACTTCTCAAGCTCCCATGGATGCTGCAATGTACTTGGCTTCTGTGGGCGTTTGTGCAACTGAGGATTGCTTCCTACTAAACCAGGAGATCATAGCCGATCCTAAGTTGAAACAACAACCTGATGTGATTTTTTGATCCACTACACTTCTAGTCCAATCTAAATTAGTATATCCATGCAGATTTAGATCTACATTATTATATGTAAGACTGTATCCAATTGTGCTACATAGGTACCTTAGAACGTGTTTTTCTACAACTAGATGTAACTGTCTTGGCTCACACATGAAATGACTAAGTGTATTTATTGCATAGAAAATGTATGGTCTAGTGTTGACCAAGAACAATTAGGACCCAATAATTTGTTGGCAGAGAGTAGGATCTGCCAAGTCTAAGTTTACTATAGCTTCTTTTAACTTATGTAAGTTTTTTTCCATGGGAGTAGTCATGGGTTTACAATCCATCATTAAAAACCTTTTCAGAATTTCAATAGTGTACTTTACTTGATTTAGAGTGATCCCATCAATTTTTTGCTACGCTTCTAACCCAAGGAAATAGTGTAAAGGACCCAAATCCTTCATGTCAAACTTAGATGCAAGATCTTGTTTACATTTAGTAATGAGATCATCTTCTCTGGTAATAAATAAGTCATCAATATAAAGAATGAGAAACAACATTTCATCGTTAATTACCTTGAAGTATAGCTTAGGATCTACATCATTCTTGGAGAAACCCAAGCCTAAGAGGTAATGATCTATCCTCTCATACCAGATGCAAGGAGTCTGTTTAAGACCATATAGTGCCTTCTTTATTTGCAAACATGATGATGCAGGAGCATCCTGGGTGTAAGAGCAATCTTGCATCACCCAAAAACATTTCTTTTTTTGAATTCAATAAGGGCTATCTTGTGCAGAGCTGCTATTTATGGAAAGTTACTATTTTTGGTAATTTTTGTATGTGCTCAGAATGATCTGATTTCTTTCTTGGAGGTTCATAAGTCTGCCAGTAAAGTTTCGTTGCCAGATCAAGTGTATATTGGAAGATATTGAAGATTTTCGGTATTGGCAGCAGGGGACAGAAACTTTGAACTCAGTTTTGAAGGCTTTAGAGGCCCCGGATGAGGTTGAATTTTGGGCTGAATGAAGCTTACTTAATTGAAGCGTTGTAGAGCTCCTCGCGCCCTTTCCGAAATGGGGTTACAATAGTCAATCAGGTCAACTGGTGATGACTTATGGTCTTCGGAAGTTGGGTCACCTGAAATGGCGGAAAATAATTTTTCTTCAAAATTTCTGTTCGGGTTTCAAAATTTATTTTGAGCCGACTATGATGTAATGAAATGTAAAATAAAAATAATTCTAAGTTTGGTCGGCCTTATTGGCTAAAATTCTGGAACCTTCCCAGGCGGTGGAAAATTGCCTATATAAGGAAGGCTGTATTATTGTCTTAGGCAGTTCAGAATAGTTCTGGGTAGTAGATCTGGGTAATAGTTCGAGGCTTTGTCCTACAGAATATTGTAAGGGAATGCCCATGTGGCTTCGCATATTGTAATTCTGAAAGTTTGTAATTCCACAATTGTGGAGATAATAAGAAGCCAATTTTCTGTTCTTGCATATTATTGTTGTTGTTTCTCTATATCTGTTATGTGTTTGTGGTATTAAAGGGAGCACCCTTCATCAGGTGGTATCAGAGTAGGTTTTCTTGAGTGTGTAAACAGATCGCCGACTGTGAGGCAGTTTGCACCAGGACCGTGGCTAGGGTTTCAGCGCGCATCGCGAAAATGCCTCTACGAAGGGAATGTGGCGGAAGAGCTGGTGTTGTAACACCTGAGGTTAGAGAGCTGCAGAGACAAGTGCGAGCATTGCAAGAAGAGATTCACAGAGGAATGAATCTTAATGTCAGAGACGAAAGCGAGGATGAAGCCGAAGAAGAATATCAAGAAGGAGAAGTTGAAATTGTGAACCAGGAGGAAGAAAGACTTTTTCGGGCGATTTCCAAGATTGGGAAAAGACCTAAGATTGAGGTTCCTACATTTTCTGGAAATCTTAACCCAGAGGAATTGATCGACTGGATCAATGAATGTGAGGAATATTTTGAGTATGAAGATGTTGAGGATCCTGATAGGGTCAAATTTGCGAAGGCCAGACTGAAAGGTCATGCGAAGATATGGTGGCAAGAGATTCAGTTGGAGCGAAATAGAAGGGGAAAGGAGAAAATCACGAGATGGGGTCGGATGGTGGATAAATTGAAGCGACAGTTTATTCCTGTTGATTATGAGCTTGACCTACTGAAGAAAATGCAGAGTTTGAAGCAAGCAGGAAGATCTGTTCAGGAGTATACAGAGGAGTTCTATCGACTTCTCATCAGAACAGGCCATGCAGAAGCTGATAAGGAGAAAGTTGCCCGATACCTTAATGGGTTAAGGCCAAGCATTCAGGAGGAGTTGAATCTGGTTCAAATGAACAGTATTGAGGAGGCATACCAATTTGCCCTAAAAGTAGAGGAAAAGCTGAACAAGAAGTTCGAGAGCAGACAAAACGGAAGAGGTCGCGGTGGACGATCATATGTTGGCTGAAATGAAGATCCGAAAAAGAAGGATGAGGCCAGTAGCAGTCAGAATCAGCGCGAAAATAATTCCAATCGCTTCCAGGATTAGAATAATAGAGATCAGAGAGGAAGAGGAAGAGGACAAGGATCTGGAAGAGGTGGCTTCCGTGGAACATGTTTTCACTGTGGAGAAGAAGGTCATAGGGCATTTGAATGTCCTCAGCGCCAAGGTAGAACAGACAGGAGAAATGAAGGCCAGGCCAGAGTTGCACATATAGATGAAGATGCCAGATCATCAAATTCTGAAGATGCCGAGAGAGGAGAAACGTTGATTAATAGAAGAGTCTTGTTGAGTGGTGAGAATGAACCTGAGCAAAAGAGGAGCCTGTTTCGCACCAGGTGCAAGTGTGAAGGTAAATGTTGTGATGTGATTATTGATAGTGGAAGCACTAACAATTTGGTGTCAGAAGATATGGTGACAAAGTTGAAACTCAAGAGACAAAAACACCCACATCCATATCGGATTGCCTGGGTACAGGATGACCACAAGGTCATGGTCAATGAACAATGCCTAGTGAAGTTCAAGATCGGCGGGTACCAAGATGAGGTACTATGTGATATCATCTCTATGGATGCATGTCATATGTTATTGGGTAGACCGTGGCAGTTTGACAGATGTGCTGTACACGATGGTCGTGCGAATACCTATTCCCTGACAAAAGATCGAGTGCGACATAAGCTAAAGCCATTGAAGGAGACCGAAGAAAAGGTATGTGGTAATGCAAGAATAATATTTGTTGATGGAAGGAAATTCGTAGATGGTATGAGGCATGAGCATGTATGTTTTGCTTTAATTCCAAAAGCTGGTAAAGAGGAAGTAGAAGATGTTCCTGTAGAAGTTGCAGATTTGTTGAATGAGTTTCAGGATATTGTATCCGATAACGTGCCTGATGGATTACCACTAGTCAGGAAGATCAGCCATCAGATGGACTTGATCCCAGGAGCAAGTTTGCCGAACAAGGCAGCACACAGAATGACACCTGCAGAAAGTGAGGAGTTGAACAGACAAGTACATGAGTTGTTACAGAAAGGATTGATGCGTGAGAGTCTGAGTCCCTGTGCTGTACCAGCGGTATTAGCACCAAAGAAGAATGGAGAATGGAGGATGTGTACAGATTCCAGAGCAATAAACAAGATCACAATAAAGTATAGGTTTCCATTGCCACGAATGGATGATATTATGGACTGTTTGAGTGGAGCTGTGTATTTCTCAAAGATAGATCTGAAGAGTGGATATCACCAGATTCAGATCAGAGAAGGAGATGAATGGAAGACTGCCTTCAAGACAAAGGAAGGACTATATGAGTGGTTAGTCATGCCTTTTGGGCTAACCAATGCATCGAGCACTTTCATGCGGCTCATGAACGAGGTTCTGAAAGAATTTCTGGGTAAGTTTGTCATTGTTTACCTAGATGATATTTTGATCTTTAGTAAGACATTGGATGAGCATATGATGCATATTCGTATGGTATTTGAGAAGTTGAGAGAAGAGAAATTGTTGATTAATTTGAAGAAGTGCAGTTTTGTGAAGAAAGAGTTAGTGTATTTGGGATTTGTAGTTTCAGCAGAAGGTCTAAAAATGGACCCAGAGAAGGTACAGGCTATCCTTGAATGGCCTACTCCAAGGAGTGCTACTGAGGTAAGATCTTTTCATGGTCTAGCTAGCTTTTATAGAAAGTTTATCAGAAATTTTAGCAGTATTTGTGGACCCTTGATTGAAACAATGAGAGGGGATAGAAAAGAGTTTAAGTGGACTAATAGGGCAGAAAAGAGTTTTCAATTATTGAAACAAAAAGTTACAGAACAACCTGTTTTAGCACTTCCAGATTTTAATAAGGTGTTTCAAGTAGATTGTGATGCTAGTGGTACTGCAATAGGAGCTGTTATGAGCCAAGAAGGTAAACCTGTTGCGTATTTCAGTGAGAAGTTAAATGATGCCAAGAGGAAGTATTCTGTTTATGATCAGAAATTTTATGCTATAGTTCAGGCATTAAAGAAGTGGAGACATTATTTGCTTCCTAAGGAGTTTGTTTTGTATACTGATCATCAAGCTTTGCAATATTTGAATAGTCAAGGAAAGTTGAATCAGAGGCATTTGAAATGGGTTGAATTTTTGCAGAGTTATACATTTGTTTTGAAACACAGGAGTGGAAAGTCTAATAGGGTTGCAGATGCTCTTAGCAGAAGGCAACTACTGCTGACAGAAATGCAGATTGAAGTGGTTGGGTTCAAGGAGCTCAAGAATTTGCATCCAGAGGATCTTGATTTTGGTGAAGCTTGGAAAGCTTGTAAAGAACCTGTTACTCTAGACAGGATGAAATGGTTGGATTTCATCATCCAGGATGATATGCTATTCAGAGGGAGTCAGTTGTGCATTCCACGAAGTTCTATGAGGGAGAATCTCATCAAGGAGAAGCATAGTGGAGGATTGGCTGGACACTTTGGTCGTGATAAAACCCTTGCTTTGGTTGGTGAGAATTATTATTGGCCACAATTGCAGCAAGATGTGAAGAAGTTTGTACAGAGTTGCAGAGTATGTCAGATGGCGAAAGGAGTGAAGCAGAATACAGGGTTGTATCAGCCATTACCTGTACCAGAGAAGCCTTGGGAGGATATTAGCATGGACTTTGTTCTTGGTTTACCGAGGACTCAGCGGGGACATGATTCAATTTTTGTGGTGGTTGATAGATTTTCAAAGATGACACATTTCATTCCCTACAAGAAGACTACTGATGCTGTTCATGTAGCAGAATTGTTTTTCAGAGAGGTAGTGAGACTACGTGGTTTGCCAACGACCATAGTTTCAGATCGAGACGCGAAGTTTGTTGGATATTTCTGGCGTACATTGTGGAAGAAGCTGAAGACAGATTTGAAATTCAGTTCATCACATCATCCACAGACTGATGGATAGACAGAGGTAGTGAATAGAAGTTTGGGAAATTTGCTGAGATGTTTGGTTGGAGATAAGCCAACAGGATGGGATTTGATTTTACCACAGACGGAATTTACATACAATAATTCTGTCAACAGGAGCACTGGTAAATCACCATTCCAGATTGTATTTGGAAGTAGTCCAAGAAATGCATCTGAATTAAGGAAGATAGATAAAGGAGAAATAAGTAGTGCTGAAGCTGAAGATTTTGCAGAACACTTGAAGAACATCCATGGGGAGGTGAGGAAGCATATTACCAAGATGAACGCACAGTATAAGGCTAAGGCAAATGAGAAAAGGAGGTATACGGAATTTCAGGTTGGAGATGAAGTCATGGTTCATTTGCGGAAGGAGCGATTTCCAGTTGGTGCATATAACAAGCTGAAAATGAAGAAGTTTGGACCATGTAAGATACTGAAGAAACATGATTCAGGAAACGCATATGAGGTAGAATTGCTTACTGAGCTAAATATTTCACCAGTGTTTAACATTTCAGATTTGACAGAGTATCATGAAGGAGGTGTTGAAGATGAGATCACAGCAGCACAGTGGAGTATTCCAGTGACTAGTTCAGACACTAAGGAGATCGAAGATATACTGGACAGTCGTGTTGGCAGAAGCACAAGGAACAGGACATATGAAAAATATCTGGTCAAGTGGAAAGGATGACCTATTGAAGATTCATCATGGCTAACAAGGGTGGAGGTTAACCGTCTTAGTTTTCCTCTGCACACCTGAGTCGTGACAGGGTCACTTCTCAAATTACCTTGGGTGTCTGATGCAGGAGCATCCTGGGTGTAAGGGCAATCTTGCATCACCCAAAAACATTTCTATTTTTTGAATTCAATAAGGGCTATCTTGTGCAGAGCTGCTATTTATGGAAAGTTACTATTTTTGATAATTTTTGTATGTGCTCAGAATGATCTGATTTCTTTCTTGGAGGTTCATAAGTCTGTCAGTAAAATTTCATTGCCAGATCAAGTGTATATTGGAAGATATTGAAGATTTTCGGTATTGGCAGCAGGGGACAGAAACTTTGAACTCAGTTTTGAAAGCTTTAGAGGCCCCGGATGAGGTCGAATTTTGGGCTGAATAAAGCTTGCTTGATTCAAGTGTTGTAGAGCTCCTCGCGCCCTTTCCGAAATGGGGTTACAATAGTCAATCGGGTCAACTGGTGATGACTTATGGTCTTCGGAAGTTGGGTCACCTGAAATGGCCGAAAATAATTTTTCTTCAAAATTTCTGTTCGGGTTTCAAAATTTATTTTGAGCCGACTATAATGTAATGAAATGTAAAATAAAAATAATTCTAAGTTTGGTCGGCCTTATTGGCTAAAATTCTGGAACCTTCCCAGGCGGTGGAAAATTGCCTATATAAGGAAGGCTGTATTATTGTCTTAGGCAGTTCAGAATAGTTCTGGGTAGTAGATCTGGGTAATAGTTCGAGGCTTTGTCCTACAGAATATTGTAAGGGAATGCCCATGTGGCTTTGCATATTGTAATTCTGAAAGTTTGTAATTCCACATTTGTGGAGATAATAAGAAGCCAATTTTCTGTTCTTGCATATTATTGTTGTTGTTTCTCTATATCTGTTATGTGTTTGTGGTATTAAGGGGAGCACCCTTCATCAGGTGGTATCAGAGCAGGTTTTCTTGAGTGTGTAAACAGATCGCCGACTATGAGGCAGTTTGCACCAGGACCGTGGCTAGGGTTTCAGCGCGCATCGCGAAAATGCCTCCACGAAGAGAACGTGGCGGAAGAGCTGGTGTTGTAACACCTGAGGTTAGAGAGCTGCAGAGACAAGTGCGAGCATTGCAAGAAGAGATTTGTAGAGGAATGAATCTTAATGTCAGAGATGAAAGCGAGGATGAAGCCGAAGAAGAATATCAAGAAGGAGAAGTTGAAATTGTGAACCAGGGGGAAGAAAGACTTTTTCGGGCGATTTCCAAGATTGGGAAAAGACCTAAGATTGAGGTTCCTACATTTTTTGGAAATCTTAACCTAGAGGAATTGATCGACTGGATCAATGAATGTGAGGAATATTTTGAGTATGAAGATGTTGAGGATCCTGATAGGGTCAAATTTGCGAAGGCCAGACTGAAAGGTCATGTGAAGATATGGTGGCAAGAGATTCAGTTGGAGCGAAATAGAAGGGGAAAGGAGAAAATCACGAGATGGGATCGGATGGTGGATAAATTGAAGCGACAGTTCATTCCTGTTGATTATGAGCTTGACCTACTGAAGAAAATGCAGAGTTTGAAGCAAGCAGGAAGATCTGTTCAGGAGTATACAGAGGAGTTCTATCGACTTCTCATCAGAACAGGCCATGCAGAAGCTGATAAGGAGAAAGTTGCCCGATACCTTAATGGGTTAAGGCCAAGCATTCAGGAGGAGTTGAATCTGGTTCAAATGAACAGTATTGAGGAGGCATACCAATTTGCCCTAAAAGTAGAGGAAAAGCTGAACAAGAAGTTCGAGAGCAGACAAAATGGAAGAGGTCGCGGTGGACGATCATATGGTGGCCGAAATGAAGATCCGAAAAAGAAGGATGAGGCCAGTAGCAGTCAGAATCAGCGCGAAAATAATTCCAATCGCTTCCAGGATTAGAATAATAGAGATCAGAGAGGAAGAGGAAGAGGACAAGGATCTGGAAGAGGTGGCTTCCGTGGAACATGTTTTCACTGTGGAGAAGAAGGTCATAAGGCATTTGAATGTCCTCAGCGCCAAGGTAGAACAGACAGGAGAAATGAAGGCCAGGCCAGAGTTGCACATATAGATGAAGATGCCAGATCATCAAATTCTGAAGATGCCGAGAGAGGAGAAACGTTGATTAACAGAAGAGTCTTGTTGAGTGGTGAGAATGAACCTGAGCAAAGGAGGAGCCTGTTTCGCACCAGGTGCAAGTGTGAAGGTAAATGTTGTGATGTGATTATTGATAGTGGAAGCACTGACAATTTGGTGTCAGAAGATATGGTGACAAAGTTGAAACTCAAGAGACAGAAACACCCACATCCATATCGGATTGCCTGGGTACAGGATGACCACAAGGTCATGGTCAATGAACAATGCCTAGTGAAGTTCAAGATCGGCGGGTACCAAGATGAGGTACTATGTGATATCATCTCTATGGATGCATGTCATATGTTATTGGGTAGACCGTGGCAGTTTGACAGATGTGCTGTACACGATGGTCGTGCGAATACCTATTCTCTGACAAAAGATGGAGTGCGACATAAGCTAAAGCCATTGAAGGAGACCGAAGAAAAGGTATGTGGTAATGCAAGAATAACATTTGTTGATGGAAGGAAATTCGTAGATGGTATGAGGCATGAGCATGTATGTTTTGCTTTAATTCCAAAAGCTGGTAAAGAGGAAGTAGAAGATGTTCCTGTAGAAGTTGCAGATTTGTTGAATGAGTTTCAGGATATTGTATCCGATAACGTGCCTGATGGATTACCACTAGTCAGGAAGATCAGCCATCAGATGGACTTGATCCCAGGAGCAAGTTTGCCGAACAAGGTAGCACACAGAATGACACCTGCAGAAAGTGAGGAGTTGAACAGACAAGTACATGAGTTGTTACAGAAAGGATTGATGCGTGAGAGTCTGAGTCCCTATGCTATACCAGCGGTATTAGCACCAAAGAAGAATGGAGAATGGAGGATGTGTACAGATTCCAGAGCAATAAACAAGATCACAATCAAGTATAGGTTTCCATTGCCACGAATGGATGATATTATGGACTGTTTGAGTGGAGCTGTGTATTTCTCAAAGATAGATCTGAAGAGTGGATATCACCAGATTCAGATCAGAGAAGGAGATGAATGGAAGACTGCCCTCAAGACAAAGGAAGGAATATATGAGTGGTTAGTCATGCCTTTTGGGCTAACCAATGCATCGAGCACTTTCATGCGGCTCATGAACGAGGTTCTGAAAGAATTTCTGGGTAAGTTTGTCATTGTTTACCTAGATGATATTTTGATCTTTAGTAAGACATTGGATGAGCATATGATGCATATTCGTATGGTATTTGAGAAGTTGAGAGAAGAGAAATTGTTGATTAATTTGAAGAAGTGCAGTTTTGTGAAGAAAGAGTTAGTGTATTTGGGATTTGTAGTTTCAGCAGAAGGTCTAAAAATGGACCCAGAGAAGGTACAGGCTATCCTTGAATGGCCTACTCCAAGGAGTGCTACTGAGGTAAGATCTTTTCATGGTCTAGCTAGCTTTTATAGAAAGTTTATCAGAAATTTTAGCAGTATTTGTGGACCCTTGACTGAAACAATGAGAGGGGATAGAAAAGAGTTTAAGTGGACTAATGGGGTAGAAAAGAGTTTTCAATTATTGAAACAAAAAGTTACAGAACAACCTGTTTTAGCACTTCCAGATTTTAATAAGGTGTTTCAAGTAGATTGTGATGCTAGTGGTACTGCAATAGGAGCTGTTATGAGCCAAGAAGGTAAACCTGTTGCGTATTTCAGTGAGAAGTTAAATGATGCCAAGAGGAAGTATTCTGTTTATGATCAGGAATTTTATGCTATAGTTCAGGCATTAAAGAAGTGGAGACATTATCTGCTTCCTAAGGAGTTTGTTTTGTATACTGATCATCAAGCTTTGCAATATTTGAATAGTCAAGGAAAGTTGAATCAGAGGCATTTGAAATGGGTTGAATTTTTCAGAGTTATACATTTGTTTTGAAACACAGGAGTGGAAAGTCTAATAGGGTTGCAGATGCTCTTAGCAGAAGGCAACTACTGCTGACAGAAATGCAGATTGAAGTGGTTGGGTTCAAGGAGCTCAAGAATTTGCATCCAGAGGATCCTGATTTTGGTGAAGCTTGGAAAGCTTGTAAAGAACCTGTTACTCTAGACAGGACGAAATGGTTGGATTTCATCATCCAGGATGATATGCTATTCAGAGGGAGTCAGTTGTGCATTCCACGAAGTTCTATGAGGGAGAATCTCATCAAGGAGAAGCATAGTGGAGGATTGGCTGGACACTTTGGTCGTGATAAAACCCTTGCTTTGGTTGGTGAGAATTATTATTGGCCACAATTGCAGCAAGATGTGAAGAAGTTTGTACAGAGTTGCAGAGTGTGTCAGATGGCGAAAGGAGTGAAGCAGAATACAGGGTTGTATCAGCTATTACCTGTACCAGAGAAGCCTTGGGAGGATATTAGCATGGACTTTGTTCTTGGTTTACCGAGGACTCAGCGGGGACATGATTCAATTTTTGTGGTGGTTGATAGATTTTCAAAGATGGCACATTTCATTCCCTGCAAGAAGACTACTGATGCTGTTCATGTAGCAGAATTATTTTTCAGAGAGGTAGTGAGACTACATGGTTTGCCAACGACCATAGTTTCAGATCGGGACGCGAAGTTTGTTGGATATTTCTGGCGTACATTGTGGAAGAAGCTGAAGACAGATTTGAAGTTCAGTTCATCACATCATCCACAGACTGATGGATAGACAGAGGTAGTGAATAGAAGTTTGGGAAATTTGCTGAGATGTTTGGTTGGAGATAAGCCAATAGGATGGGATTTGATTTTACCACAGGCGAAATTTGCATACAATAATTCTGTCAACAGGAGCACTGGTAAATCACCATTCAAGATTGTATTTGGAAGTAGTCCGAGAAATGCATCTGAATTAAGGAAGATAGATAAAGGAGAAATAAGTAGTGCTGAAGCTGAGGATTTTGCAGAACACTTGAAGAACATCCATGGGGAGGTGAGGAAGCATATTACCAAGATGAACGCACAGTATAAGGCTAAGGCAGATGAGAAAAGGAGGTATAAGGAATTTCAGGTTGGAGATGAAGTCATGGTTCATTTGCGGAAGGAGCGGTTTCCAGTTGGTGCATATAACAAGTTGAAAATGAAGAAGTTTGGACCATGTAAGATACTGAAGAAACATGATTCAGGAAACGCATATGAGGTAGAATTGCCTACTGAGCTAAATATTTCACCAGTGTTTAACATTTCAGATTTGACAGAGTATCATAAAGGAGGTGTTGAAGATGAGATCACAGCAGCACAGTGGAGTATTCCAGCGACTAGTTCAGACACTAAGGAGATCGAAGATATACTGGACAGTCGTGTTGGCAGAAGCACAAGGAACAGGACATATGAAGAATATCTGGTCAAGTGGAAAGGACGGCCTATTGAAGATTCATCATGGCTAACAAGGGTGGAGGTTAACCGTCTTAGTTTTCCTCTGCACACGTGAGTCATGACAGGGTCACTTCTCAAATTACCCTGGGTGTCTGATGCAGGAGCATCCTGGGTGTAAGAGCAATCTTGCATCACCCAAAAACATTTCTATTTTTTGAATTCAATAAGGGCTATCTTGTGCAGAGCTGCTATTTATGGAAAGTTACTATTTTTGGTAATTTTTGTATGTGCTCAGAATGATCTAATTTCTTTCTTGGAGGTTCATAAGTCTGCTAGTAAAGTTTCGTTGCCAGATCAAGTGTATATTGGAAGATATTGAAGATTTTCGGTATTGGCAGCAGGGGACAGAAACTTTGAACTCAGTTTTGAAGGCTTTAGAGGCCCCGGATGAGGTCAAATTTTGGGTTGAATGAAGCTTGCTTGATTCAGGCGTTGTAGAGCTCCTCGTGCCCTTTTCAAAATGGGGTTACAATAGTCAATCGGGTCAACTGGTGATGACTTATGGTCTTCGGAAGTTAGGTCACCTGAAATGACGAAAAATGATTTTTCTTCAAAATTTCTATTCGGGTTTCAAAATTTATTTTGAGCCGACTATGATGTAATGAAATGTAAAATAAAAATAATTCTAAGTTTGGTCGGCCTTATTGGCTAAAATTCTGGAACCTTCCCAGGCGGTGGAAAATTGCCTATATAAGGAAGGCTATATTATTGTCTTAGGTAGTTCAGAATAGTTCTGGGTAGTAGATCTGGGTAATAGTTCGAGGCTTTGTCCTACAGAATATTGTAAGGGAATGCCCATGTGGCTTTGCATATTGTAATTCTGAAAGTTTGTAATTCCACATTTGTGGAGATAATAAGAAGGCAATTTTCTGTTCTTGCATATTATTGTTGTTGTTTCTCTATATCTGTTATGTGTTTGTGGTATTAAGGGGAGCACCCTTCATCACATGAGAATCATTTCCGTGTATTACAAATCCTTTAGGTTTCTCTAGGTACATTTCCTCTTCTATTATGTCATTAAGAAAAATAGTCTTTACATCCATTTGGTGAATCTTCCATCCTTTTGATGCAGCAATAGAACTCACAGTCCTGATAGAGGTATATCGAGAAACTCAAGCAAATGTTTCCTCATAATCAATCCCTTCCTTTTAAGAAAATCCTCTAGCAAAAAATTTTGTTTTATATTTTTCAATACTGTCATCTGCAACATGTTTGATTTTGAAGAGCCATCTAGATGAAACCACTGATTTATTCTTTGGTATAGGAATAATGTCCCAAACATTATTCTTAAGAATAGATTGATATTCTTCTATCATAGCATCTTTTCAGACTTGAATTTTGAAGGCTTCCTCAATGCTAGAAGGTCCTGACTAGATGATTTCACTCATTAAGGAAACACAGCTGGAGTATCTATGAGGTCTTTTTATTTCCTTGAAGGTTCCTTTAAGTGTTGAAAAAATTTCAGCCTCTTGAATCATTTTCCCTACCTATAGAGGTCTTTTCTAGTTCATAGTAATGTAGGTCCATCAGTAGGATCCATAGGCTCATTTGGATTAGCATCTTCCATAAGTTCATGGGTCTCCCTCTGAATCTCAGAAGTATGATCCTCTTCCATATTTTGAGGATACTCTTGATCTTCAATGTCCATCTCATTGATGTCTTTGGATCTTTTGAACACAACATCTTCTTCAAAGATTACATCGCTGCTTAGCTCAATTAATTTTTGTCCAAGAATATAAATCCTATAAGCTTTATATGTTTCACTGTAGCCTATAAATATTCCCTTTTTGCCTAAGGCTTCTAGTTTAGATCTCTTTTCTTTGGGTATGTGAATGTAAATAGGACAACCAAAGATTCTCAAGTGCCCTATATCAGGTTTTATCATTGTAATGCTTCTTTAGGAGTTTTGTTATCCAAAAGAGAGTGAGTACATCTATTTTGAGTATAGGTGATAGTACTAGAGGCTTCAACCCAAAATGAGGTATGAAGGTTTTGGTCATGCATCATGGCTTTGGCTACTTCTACAATTGCCCTATTTTTCCTTTCTGCAATCCCATTTTGTTGAGGATTATAAGGAATACTAAACTCTCTCTTAATCTCACCATTATAACAAAAAGTTTTAAAGTTATCACAAGTATATTCTTCTTCATTATCTGATCTTAAGGTTTTGATTCTTTTCCTAGACATTTTTCTACTAGAGCTTTGAATTCCTTAAACCTCATAAGGACTTCACCAAACTCTTTACATTTCAAAAAATACATCCAAGTTTTACAAGAATAATCATCTACAAAAATAACATAGTACAAGAATCCTCCTAAAGAGGTTACTGTCATAGGTCCACATAAATATGAGTGAATAAGCTCCAATACATGTTTAGATCTACTTTCACTATTATGGAAAATGTCTTTAGTGTTCTTTCCCAAGGCACATCCTTTGCAAGTTCCTTCATATTCTTGTTTAAGTTTAGGTAAACCTGTCACCATTTTCTCTATTGAAGGTAAAGTATGAAAATGGGGATGCCCTAATCTCCTATGTCAAATTTCACATGTATTTGAAGATTCATGAATTAAGGCTTGAGAAGGAGAAGTGCAAAGTTTATATAAACATCCATGTCGAACTCCTATGGTGTGAGATTTCTTGATATTTGAATTCTTGGGCCATGCTAGAAATTTATCATCCATGAAGGTAATTTGGCATCCTTTATCTTCAAGGGCTGATATAGAGACCAAGTTTCACTTGATTCCTGGTACAAATAATACACCTGTTAATTGAAGGGAAATGTTTGATTTTAAGTGTATAGTACAAGTTCTGATTCCTTTCATAGGATAGTTAGAATCATCTCCAATAGTAACTTCCTCATGTGAATTTTCCACTAAGCTATCTATGTGTTCTCTAAATCCTATGATGTGATGTGATGCCCCACTATCAATTACCCAAGTGTTAAGGTTGGTTGACACATGATAGGGCTGAATAAAATACAAGTTTTTCTGAGTCCTTTTCGGAGTCTGCCTTACTAACTTCAACAATGGAGGCTTGAGGTTTAGGCCTATCCGGACACTTTATTGCATAGTGACCATATTTGTCACATCTAAAACATTGTACTTTAGACATGTCCCTCATTTTATTGAATGAACATTTTCCATTTGAATCTTTGTCTTTCTTCTGTTTGAAGTTTCCTCTTTTACCTTCTTGTGAGAGTGAGAATTTAGAACTTGTATATCTTCATTTGCGAAGTTTTGACCAATCCCTCTTGTGACTAGCCTTGACTCTTCTTGAATGAAATTAATTTTTAGATGATCAAACTTAGGAAGTTTAGATCGGGCACTTATCCCTTGAATGAATGCTTCAGGAGTCTATTAAGGGCCAACATGGTTAACTCCTTGCTATCAATTGTGTGACCAATGGTGGATAGCTGATCTCTTAATTCTGTTATGCTCATGAAGTAAGATGTAATGGAATCTCCTCTGTTTATTTTCATGTGGTGGAGTTGTTTCTTTAGTGCAAGAGCCTTGCTTGTGTTATTTATTTTATCCATGCTCTCTAAAGCTGTGAACGTGTGATAGGTTGTATCCAATTTGGAGATAATTGGAACTATGTGATCTTTCATTGCATCAACCAACATCTTCATAGCTTTATTGTTATTTTTCATCCATAGAGGTTTCTCAATGTCCTCATTAGGTACAGGTATTGCCTTCTCCACGAATGTATCTAAATCATGTTCTCTTAGGGAAAGCATGATCCTGAATTTTCAAGATACAAAATTTGAAGCCCCTTCAAGTCGGTCCTCAGATATAACACCATTCACCATTTTGTTGAATGTAAGGATTTCTAGAAAATTTAATGGCAGTTAGATGATCTCTGATTATAAATCTGATTAGTTCTTCCTTAAGCTAGCTCTGACACGATGTTAAATTTGATTAGATTTATATGATGGTATTTTTAAAATTTATTTACTGTTATGAAGATGCAAATATATAATCAATAATGATCAAACCCTACACAGTTCAATGATCTTGAAGGATTGTTGCTTTCAATCCACAAAGATATATGTAACAATAACGATCTGTTGTAAATTAATATCGATATGTTGTAAATCAATATCAATTTTTGTTGCTCTATATCGATGAGACAAGCTAATTGAATGTTGTATACTTATATTTCTCTGCACTTAATGATTTTTGTACATTTGCAAAGTATGGGAACAACCTCATAGATATATGAGTGTAAATAGTCTTGTCTCACGTAGAGACATGGCTCTATGTGAAACTACATGTTTCACATAGAAACATATCTCTACGTGAGACATGTCTTTCTATTAACAAATGACATTCGATGATTAACAAGTCTTCAACGATATCATTAACAATTACATGATCAATATATCTGCTACGATACTTATAATTTTATATCGATATAAACTATTGATACACTCATCAATAATATGATTATTAAGCATTGCAATATAACCGATCATGTATATTTAATAATATGACTATTATTAAATATATACATGATTGGTTATTTTTAAGTCACTAATTATTAATCATGCATAGTAGAGATTAATTATGATAACCATAATCATAGCAGATAATCATATCAGTATACTGTAAAGGATAGAGATCAAATGTTCAAGGCCAGTAGGCCACTTATATATTTGATTACATTGGTTAGAGTAATATGATCGAAGCTACATATCTCTAACAATTTCGAACATTTACATGAAGAGGGGCCTAAAGCCATCTGTCCTTGTGTGGATGCAAGCATGTATGAAAAATTTGGAAGGATAAAAGGCACATGACCTATTTAACAAACGACACTTGAAACCAAATAAAATCTCTTAAAAAGTAATGCAAAATTCATAATTTTCCTAGTCAATCAATTTTTTAAAAATAAAACCTGTTTGAAACGAAACATAAGTCAATCTATTAAATTTTTCCCATGCTCGTTATTGATTTTCCAAATGATTTTTTCCTCAAATTTGTTTATCAAAAAATCATAAAACCCCTGGCAAAAATGTGAGGGAAAAATCAAAAAGGGAAAAAATTCGGTAAAAAACCCATTTTAATTATCAACATGCCACAGACTATACAAAAATCATGTTCTCTTAAACTGACATGGTTTCAAAAAAACAAAATAATAACATTTAGCATACTGAAAACATAAGTATCTGCCATATAGTCATGTTAGAATAACTGAGAGGGGGGTGAATCAATTATCCATAGTCCCAAATACAAAATGTATATCACAAAACAAATTCAGCTAATTCTACAGCTCGGTAAAATAAAAATACTAACTGTTTGTGACTTTACTGATTACCAGTTAATTGCTCATAGTGATTACCGACCAAATCTAACATGTAATATGTAAAGTATGATATCCAAACAACAACAACAAAAACACATAACACAAGAGATTTAATGTGGAAACCCTGCAAGGGGAAAAACCACCTGGGACCGGTAACCCAAAATATTTTCACTATTCTAGAGTGAGCTTGGTGAAGAGCCAACCCTGTTAAAGGTTATAGAACACACTGTAAGGTGTGACCTTGTTAGAGGATTTGACACTAACAGTTATCTTCCAACCAACATTCACTATGGGGTTGACAGGATAACAATGTACATTCTATGAATGACATATAAGACTTTCAAGTGTACTCGGTTAAGAGATTTTATCTGTTTACAATGGTTAAACTGTAACAACAGTTGATCTGAATACAATACAACTTGCTTTGCAAATTATTAGATCTATCTTAAGTCCATACAAATCCTCTGATCAATATTTCTTATTCAGTTCAACAACATTCAATAACTTACTATCCCTCAGTAAAAGCTCTCTTATGCTTGGTTAAATCTATAGTTCGGTTCTCCTTCAACCAGTTTGATCAAGAAATCATAAAGCAATGTTCACGTGATATCTCTAGAGTTTCCTTCCTCTGGCATAAGTTGCACTGTGAAACCCTAGTCTCTTAAATAGACAAGTAAACCATTTTCTTTTCATCAATCAGATTTTTCTGTTTAATCTCCTTTGTTGATTTTGCCACTTAAACCTTCCTCGGTTGATGTGTCAGTAACACATTTCAATTTTTTCCTTTAGATCTTTTCCAAATTTTGTTAGTCATAGATCTTGAACAAACTTTATCTTTCCACCTCGTAATCATACACTTTACAGCTCATCAATTTCTATTGGCTAAACTGATCATTTAGTTCTTTTGTCCATACTCGGTTATTAAAGGAATGGGTCAGTAAACACAAGCTCAGTTGATGTTATCGCTCGGTATGCATTACACTGGCTCAGTTTATAGTGGAATGCTTCATTAACCGACCACACTACTTTGTAACATTTTGCTTCCAACTTCATAACGGATTAATGCAACATAATCAAGTCAACAATATGAAGTCATAGACTCATCAATAAGTTACCAAGAGTATTCCTTATGCTCGTCTATCATATCCATCTTCCTCAATGTCTATATCTTCGTTCTTCATCTTTTCTCCTCCTTTATAGATGTTTAGATATTTGCAACTACCATGATAAGTACTGTCAAAGCTAGTTGACATCAATGACAACATAATGATTGATTCAATTATCTTACATAACAATTAAGTGCTCGGTGATCTCTAATCACTTGTAGTTCTCCAATCAGGTTCTTAATCAGTTGTCGTTCATCAATCTCTCCCTTTGGCATTGATGGAAACTCAAGCAATATGAAATATACCATACACATAGCAAACATGTATTCTACAACTTTGTAAGAAATGCTGCAAGCTCTCCCTAGTTTAATATGTTTAATCACAAGGTTACATGACAACATTGCAAATGCAGACTCTCTTATGTAGATATGATCTTTTTAGTTCTTATCTTCCTTCTGTTTATCTTCCCTTTATCGTCTCATATTGTTCTCCCTTAGATAGATGTTCCATTGATCTCCTTGGGTATCATATTGTTTATCTCTCCCTTTGACAACAATGCCAAAGAAATAAATAAACATGCAGCTCTGCATTAGCCATGTGACTCTCTATTGTTGGGTTCCTATACTTTGCATGCACCAAATGTATATCTGTATACTGATACGAAAATTTGTGTTCTGACTCCTCAAATCTTCCACAACCTTAGACAGAATCCAAAGTGTGAACTATGCTGCATCAACATGAATGTTGTTCTGATAAGATTAGGCTGATGCAACCTCTAGATCACATTAGTGACCAGTAGACAGGGGATGGACCACAAGTATAGTCCTCAAATATTCAAAAGTTTCCTTCGGTAAAGGCTTAGTAAATATGTCAGCAAGTTTTTCTTTTGATGCAACATATTCCAATTTAACTTGCTTCTCCTGTACTTATTCTCTTAAGTAGTGATACTTAATAGAGATGTGCTTGGTCTTTGAGTGCATTATAGGATTCTTTGAAATGTTTATTGCACTTATGTTATCATAATATATAATCATCGACTCAGTGATTATCTCATTCATACCTTCCAGTACTTGCTTGATATAGGCAATATTTGAATAGTTTGTAGCAGCAACAACATACTCTGCTTCGGCAGTAGACTGAGAAATACAAGGTTGTTTCTTACTTGTCCAAGTAACAAGTCTTTCACCAAAGAAAAATGCTCCTCCGGTGGTACTCTTTCTGTCATCTATATTTCCAACCCAATCTGCGTTGGTATAGACTTTTAGTTCAAAATTTTCTTCCTTAGGATACCATAATCCATAGTCCTTAGTTTTCTTCAGGTATCTTAAGATTCTTTTTGTAGCAACCATGTGTGACTCCCTAGGATTTGTAGAAAATCTAGCAACTATCCCCACAACATGTGTAGTGTCTGGTCTACTATGTACTGTATACATCAATTTACCAATCATTGATTGGTATAGTGTCCGGTTCACCTCTGTAGTTTCATCTTCCTTAGTCAGTTTGTAGCCTATGACCATCGGTGTTCCAAATGGTTTAGCATCTTCCATGCCAAATGTTCTTAGTATTTCCTTTATGTACTTGGATTGTGTGATGAATATACCATCATTCTGTTGAATAACCTACAAGCCTAGAAAGAACTTAATCTCTTCAAACATAGACATTTAAAATTCTTTGCGCATCTCATCAGCAAATGATTTACATATGATCTTGTCCTCCAAAAATAATATCATCCACAAATATTTCAGAAATTAAGATAGTATCATCAGTATCTCCTTTCATATACAGATTGTTGTTCTCACTAGTTCTAAGATAAAAAACCAATACTTAACAAATAAGTATGCATCCTTTCATACCAGGCACTAGGTGCTTGCTTTAAACCATATAAAGCTTTATGTAGTCTACATTCTATATATTTCTTGTCTGGATTAACAAACCCTTCTAGTTGTTCAATTTAGACTTCTTCTTCTAGTATCCCATTCAAAAATGCAGACTTGACATCCATCTGATAAAATTTAAATTTCTTATGTGCTGCATAGGCCAGTAACATTCGAACTCCTTCTATTCTAGCAACAGGTGCAAAGGTTTCACCATAATCTATTCCTTCCTCCTATGTATAGCCCTTGCAAACTAGTCTGGCTTTATTCCTTGTAACCTCTCCATTTTCATTCAGCTTGTTCCTAAAAATCCATTTAGTACCAATAACATTCTTATCTTTAGGTCTAGGTACTAAGGTCCATGTCTTGTTTTTCTCTATCTGTTTTATCTCTTCGTTCATTGCATTTACCCATTCTTCATTATCCAATGCAACTTTAACATTTTTTGGTTCAAACTCACAAACTAAGCATGTACCTTGTCTTGATTTACTTCTTGTTTGTATGCCAACTTGTTTGTCGCCAATGATTTGGTTCTCAGGATGATGTCTTCTGAAAAATCTTGCTAGCACATGATCTCTTCTTTGTTGTTCATCCTGTTCAAGTTCATTCACTTGCTCGGTATCCCTTTCCTGGTCGTCGATTTCTCTTTCCTATTCCTCAGTATTGTTTTCCTGATGTCCGGTTGACATAGTCTGCGGCTTCGGTAGGTGCTCTAGATGTTCAATGTAAGTAAATCTACCATAGTCTTCTAGCTCTCTAGTGCTTTCTTCATTGTTCTTAGTGTCAAACTCATCAACTCTAATATTAGTACTTTCAATCATTTTATTAGTAACTTTATTTAGACACTTATATGATTTTCTTTTAGTGGAATATTCAAAAAATATCCCTTCAGCCCCTTTAGAGTCAAACTTTCCATTTATTTCATCTTTCAGAATAAAACATTTGCTACCAAAATTTTTGAAGTAACTTACAGTAGGTTTGTGACCAAACCACAACTCGTAGGGTGTTTTATTTGTGTCCTTCAATTGTGCTCGGTTTAGCACATAGATAGTTGTGCTAACTACTTCTCTCCAGTATGTTCGAGTCACATTCTTTTCTATCATCAGTGTCCTTGCACAATCTACAATTGATCTATTCCTCCTTTCAGCAATCCCATTTTGCTGAGGTGTCCTCGGTGCAGAAACTTGTCTTTTAATACCATGCTCATTACAATAGTTAGTAAATTCATCAAAAATAAATTCACCACCTCTGTCAGATCTTAAGCATTTTAGTTCCTTACCAGTTTCTTTCTCTACTTTTGCTTTATACTATTTAAACATCTTAAATGCTTTTGATTTTTCTTTTAAGAACATTACAGTCATCAATCTAGTATAATCATCAACAAACAAAATGAAGTATCTATCTCCATAATAGCTCTGTGTTCTCATGGGACCACATAGGTCGGTGTGAACTAGCTCCAAAATTCTCTTTGTTGAGTAATCTTTGCTCTTAAAACTATATTTTGTCATCTTACCTTTCTGACATTGATGACACATTACATGATTTGGCTTAGCTAGGCTAGGTAAAACTCTAACCTTTTTCTTTTTACTTATTTTGATCATGTTATCAAAGTTTACATGCATAACCTTTTATGCCATAGCCATGCATCCTCATCTTTCATCATTAAACAAGAAGACTTATCATTATCAAGATAAAATAAGTTACCTTTCGTTTGTGCTCCTGTTCCAACAAGTTTTCCTCCATCATCAAATATCTTAACCTTTTTTCTCTCAAAAGCTACTCGATGACCTAAGTTGTTAAGCTGTGCCACACTTAGTAGATTATAATTTAGTCCTTCTACCCAATAAGCATTATCACATCTAATTTTATCATTTATCATTAAAGTTCCTTTTCCTCTAACCATACAGGGTGTATCATTACCCATTTTTACAGATCCTCCATTATATTGCTCAAGATGATCAAATTTTTCTTCATCACCAGTCATGTGATGGGTACAGCCACTATCAATGATCCATGTATCATTTTTATTAACCTTAGAAATGAGTGCTATCTCTACATACCTTTCTTCTTCTTCCTAAGAGTCATCCTTCATTGCAACAAATACTACTTGTACATCATCATCTGTATCAAAATCACTATCATTTTCTTAAAAAATGTAGCATACCTTTTTGCCTTTATCATTGTTGTCTTGGTTATCTCTGTTGTAGTGTCGGTAACTTTTGTTGCCTCTTCTCCCATAGTTTCCTTCACCAGATCAATCCTTGTTTCTATCTTCTTCTTTCCTGTTTGGACATCTAGCAACAATATGACCAACTTCTTTGCAATTAAAACATGCTAAAGGTAATTTACCTTTATATCTACCTTAACCTTTAGGTAATCTCCTGGCTATAAGAGCTTCAAGCTCATCAAGTTCATCATCAGAATTACTGTCATTATCATCATTATTACTTCTACTACTAGACTTACCAATCTTCAAAGAAGTCATGAAAGTAGATTCAACAGATGGTACAACACTATTATCAAAGTTGTCCAATTCAAAGGTTGTTAGCTTACCGATCAGATTGTCAAGAGTGAGAGTACTATTAGGTGCAGACATTGCAAAAATTTTGATAGCCTTGCATGTTACTTCTCGGTCAGGGTCCGTTCTTATCAATTCGATAAAAGAAAGCAATGGAGGAAAATCATACAGAAGAAACAGGGAGGACAGAGTTGCTAAGAATGATATTCGATGGTATAATTGCCTTGGCTCACCCTTTCTCATATTCTATGCAGCCAAAAATAGAAGAATCACCAGTAGAGTATAAAAAGAGTGAGACAAAATTGAAAGAAGACCTACAGTTAAAGCATAAAATTCTGAAGCATTACAGCCACATTTGGGATTTTCCCATGATTTTCAAATTTGGTGGGTTTGCAGAGTTTTCAATCACACAGAATGTTCTCAGTACTCAGAAATCCTTGCGTGGCACTTCACTCCAGAGACTCTTAGGCTTGATCTCGATACAACCTTGATCAACGTCCATTCTTGTATTGCTTGAGAATCAGGTCCCCATAGTCCTCCAAGGAAGTGGATGACAAGCACAAAGAAGAAACGATGAGAAAATTTTAACATGTGAAATGGAGCTTGAAAAGAGAGAGGTCAATCCAAAAAAGAAAAAAAGAATATAAACCAGCTCAAACTATCCATTTGAAAGGATGACAAACTAAGAGAATGCATGTCTCATTTGGAAAGGTAGCTAAATCAACCTTTCATAGATGTTCTTGTGTCATCTTCTATATATATTGGAAATTCCATGCACCACATATCCCTGCAAAAACACACGAATCTCTATTGTAAAGCTCTTTAACTATATTGAATTTTAGGCATCTTGAATGTTAATTATGTTGGTATTGAAAATTATTTTAAATGTTAATTGTCTTCCTCATATATTAAAAGAAATGTGCACCACATACAATGAAAGGCCATTCCCAAAGATAAAAAGCCATAGAACCTTCAGTGTATTCTGTTATTCCAAGGGCTAGAGCTTTCCTGCCAAGTACTCATGGTGGATGAATAGGGGTTGTATGTTGTGCTTTCAAAATAAGTAAATAGGAAAAATCAATGCATTAGTGAAACTTAAATCATCTACCACTTAGAACATTTATTCTATAGCCATTTATTAGTCCTTGACTTGATGAACTACAACTGATTAAGAACCTGATTGGAGAACTACAAGTGATTAGAAATCACCGAGTACTGAATTGTTATGTAAGATAATTGAATCAGTCATTATGTTGTCATTGATGTCAACTAGCTTTGACAGTACTTATCATGGTAGTTGCAAATATCTAAACATCTGTAAAGGAGGAGAAAAGATGAATAACCGAGATATCTACATTGAGGAAGATGAATATGACAGATGAGGATAAGAAATACTCTTGGTAACTTATTGATGAGTCTATGACTTCATATTATTGACTTGATTATGTTGCATTAATCTGTTATGAAGTTGGAAGCAAAATGTTACAAAGTAGTGTGGTTGATTAATGAAGCATTCTGGTATACACTGAGCCAATGTAGTGTATACCGAGCAACAATATCAACCGAGCTTGTGTTTACCGATGCATTTCTTTGTTAACCGAGTATGGACAAAAGAACTAAATGATCAGTTTAGCCGACAGAAATTGATGAGCTAGAAAGTGTATGATTACGAGGTGGAAAAATAATGTTTGTTACAAGATCTACGACTAACAAAATTCCATGGATCTTCCATGGATCTGATAATCGTCCTTGGCCTTGTGAAATCCAAACCTGCCAAGAGCTCAATCCTTTAAGAGGAGCTTAATATGTCTGAAACCAAAATTGCACTATAGCTCAATCTTCCTCTGCATGCATGGAATTATCTTCTTGGATTTTTAAAATTATTCTTTTATCACTTCACCTGAAAAACTCGAGTATCAAACACGTAAATCATCAATTACCACGACAGGAAGAGAATTTCAAATTTAAATCATCAATTGTCATAATAGGAAGAGATTGGGTTTCCACGATCAAACTGCTTGGTATAATTTGGTTTGCTCCAACGGATAAATTAGCTGGCATATACCTAGACGCGCTTACCAACAACAATTTGAAATGGTTTCCAACTGTCTGAATTCGAAGATTGGATTTTTTGAAACCTATTGGGATTGGCGTGTTGAAATTGTTCCGTTGAAGTTTCCAACTGTTGATTCTTTGTTACCATTCAAATTTAAAACTTAAACTTCTCTTGGATTTTTCTCCTCAGCATGCCTTATTCTTCCTTATTTTTCACGTATGATCTTTAACTACATTTGACAATGTATAAATATGTATTCGGTGAATTTCTAATGGTTAGTAAGTAGGGATAACAACATTGGATGATATAAAATTGTATTGCATTTATTTTAATCAAAATAATATTATACAATCGAATTCAAAAGTAATTAGATTAAAATAATATGTTAATACAAAGAGATAACAAAGTTTAAATATAAATTTTATGATTTGACTTTCAAAATCATCATTATGGGTGATGGGATTGGATCAAGTCAATTTTGAATTGTTCATAAATGAACCTTAAAGATAAATATAGTTATGAGTTGGGAAGTGAATGTGTCATGGAAGCAATTGAAAGTGACGATACAACAACGCTAAGTAAATGAAAAATGTACATAGAGTGGTGTGAAATGGTTGTGATTATGAATCAAGAAATAAGCCAAGCTTAGAAAAAGAATATAACACTTGTCAACATGTTATTACACTTAGGATAGTCAACAAAGGTAGGCAAAAAACTAGATGGGAAAGGCACGATATCTTAATTGTGTTGTTACTTTTTCCCCCACTTTGGTATTTATGCAAATATAATGTGAGCATACATTTAAAACTATATGGGCATTCTTAATCAACATAAGAAGCAAATACTTAAATAAATACTTATGAAAAGAATGATGAACCTATATAAGTAATAGATCATTTGTTTCCCTAAGAGTCATAGTGACTTGGGATTGCATAAAATTAAATAAATGAATAATGTTTTTATTGTTAAAGTGAGGTGGAAACTCAAACTCCTCATACCACGATTGGCGCTTCATAATAAAATACAAATTATTTGACTTATAAAAATAGATTATCTCTCATTATTAAGAATAACTTTTTGGCCAATTTTGACACCTAGAATAACATAATAAAATCCATTGAGTTGCTAAAAGAAGGCATCACATTGAAAAATAATAAATGGTAAAATATACAGTTTTGGGAGGACACATATTATCCAACATTGCCCTCAATCTCTAACAACTATGTGACAAAATAAAAGGCTCTCAATGCGATCATTATGTTCATTATACTATTAATTTTTAAATCAATATTTAGATGAAAACATTCAGAAGATATTCAAATGGATGACTAGTACATCAAACCTTGTTACATTGGAACACTTGATTAGTAAATTCATCTTTCCCCTACAATTTATTTCTTAGAAAAAACAATATCATATGGTCAAACAACTCCACTAGAATTTATGTAGTAAAATCTATTTTTAATTTAATCATAAAGTGACCAGCTCATGAGTCTATCTAGTCCTCTCTCTAGAATTGTAGGGCCTTATTGCTATGACCAACTTATTATTGTGGGCTACTTCCAAAGTAAAATCTTTATAGTTGACAATCTAAAATTGAGAAGATTTCCACTACCTAATAAGTGCATCATACATAGAAAGGCTAAAGAACATATACCTCACTTGTTCATTTGATGTCTAATTTCTTGGGACCCTAGAAAAGTTATCCTTAAATATTTCTTAGAAACTATTAGGCTTCATCCAAGGATTTTTTTTCTCTTTGGTTAGTCATTAAGACCTCCTCTTTAGATATACCACAATCAAAGATGTATAGAACCAATCCCTTCCTTATTTTTTTAATGATGATTTGGAAGTTAAAGAGTTTCAAGATATCATAGAGTAAAAGTCAACCTTTTAACATGGTTTTGGTGAAAGTGGGTCAAGCCATCTAGGAAAATATTGTCTTCCTACATAAAAAAATATTAGAACTCTTCATTTCATGAGTAGGAGGTAAATACAAATTGGAACCTTAAGCCCCCTTTTGATAATGTTGATATTGATAATTAGAAGAGGAGAAAGGGTGATATTTAGAAACTCCCTAATACAAGATGGAACAAACTAAGCATTGATATATCTTGTCAGGGTGACCTAGGTTAGTCAATGGAAGAGGAGTTGTCAAGAATTATAAGAGTGGGATAATTAATGTTTTCTTTGAAATAAATGTTCATTTAGTCAAACAATATGGTGGATGGATGTAGTATCACGGGATCCAAACTAGGCCCTTAAGTGGCAATGAAATTTAGAAAAAATAGAGTTAGGTAGCTTCATGTGAGAAAAATTGAATAGGTTATTACTTTTTTATACTCAAAAATATAATAAATCTTGCTACAAAACCACTCATTCCTAGCAATGCAAGAGAATCCATTGATAAGGTATTGAACATAGTAAAGATTTTAGGAATTAGTATAGTGATTCCTCCCATCTCATCAAGGAAAAGAGTATGTATATATCATAACTTTTTTCTACCAAGAAAAAAAGTGTGAAGGAATATGTAGACCTATTCACTAGCTTATGCATGCAAACTAGGAACTAGACCTATTTCCCTCTTTTTTATTACATTAAGGAGAGTGGATCCACTTGGATCAACCTCAAATTTGATCAAAAGGATTGGAGACAAGATGGATCCAACAGACCTTGTTTGATTTTATGATGACTATTGAAAGATGTGAATTTGAATGCAAAGATGAGAAATTAAAAGTATCTAGTTCATACACAAAAAAAATACAACATAGATATGTAGAAAAGGATTACAAATATGAAAAGAAGTGACAAAGAGGAACCTATTTCTAAAATATGGGATACATAACTTTCTACAACTTGGTACAACAATCTCTGATAGCAATGTACATATCTCCCTTAGCTTTCTCAAGCCTATATGGTAATATCTTGCTATCTCTCTTGTATCTTTGAGAATCCTAGGATTTATCACATCCCATATGTATTAAACCATTTATTTATCAATTTATATTTTGATCTATCTATCTATCTAACTATTGTGGAGGTGGAAATACCAAAACAAAGACTTGATTGAGGTAAGTTTCCAAATAGCCTCAAATAAATTTCCTTTATTGTGTGTGTAGATTTATTGGAAGAATTCAAATGCCTAAGACTTGTATAACTTGTTTAAATCATTTATATCTCTCTTATTCTATATCCATTTGTCTTTTTTATTCAATATTAACTATTACATCTTTGATTATGAATTTTATAAGTCAATCAAAGCATAGAGTTGAAATTTTTCCACTTTTTGAGTGTTTTCTATTTTGGTCCATATGGGACTACAACATGTTGTGTTGGCATCCTTTCCCAATACAATTAAATATGGATAGAAAGCTCCCTATCCTCTACACTTCCCATTTTTGTAAACAAAATATTCATCTCCTTCTTTGATTATGAAGTTTATAAGTCAATCACAAAGTTGAACTTTTTCCACCTTTGGAGTCTTCTCTATTTTGGTCTATGTAGGACTACAACATGTTGTCTTGGCATCCTTTCCCAGGACACTCAAATATGGAGAAAAAAATCCCTATCCTCCACACTTCCCATTTTTGTAAACAAAATATTCATCTTCTTTCTATATAATTAGGTATCTTCACTAGTTTTGTTAGTTGGAGATACATGAATATATGGTGTGGAATTGGTTCTCAAAGGAATATAATTTCCTTTCTATAGGACTAGATTTACACCATGTTATATTTTGGTGAACCTGACATGAAGATTAATTTTTCTTGATATTTTAAAATAATTATTTATCATCCCTTCAAGAAGTTCTTGTACTCCTTTAAAAAAGGATAAAAAAGATTCCCACTTCTCAAAAAAAATAAATGGGCTGCTACCCAAAACCCCATTTTGTATCATCAATTTAGATAGAATACGTTGGCCTTTGGCTGACTTGTTTATGAATTGTTTTTTCTTTAATTTAGCTAATTCTTTTCAAAATTCATTTATTATCTTATTTTATTGGTTCAATTACTAGTTTGATTCAATGTACTAAAGATGTTCCTTTCCATGCATGTGATGGTGACTCAAGGGTTTTCCTACATTCCTATATACCTTTGATCCCTCTTATAAAATAAATTCTATTACAAATGATATTTTATTTCAAGAGAATGAGATAATTGATACGTTTCTTACTATTACTCTACCATATCTTCATTCCAATGCACTCTCCTCTAGAGATGATACAATATTGAATGATGAATTTCATTTTACATCTAATCCCCATACGTTGGTGTTGAGAAATTTCCTTCGAATAATACTTCTATAATTTTTAGGAGTATGTGAATGTGATTTTAGTCTTTATTTCCCCAAGAAATACAAATAGACTAATTGTTTATGTAACACCAACTAGTGCTTCTCTAAAGACAATCCTTTCTATCCACGATGTTCCTTTTTAGAATGACTTACTAGATCTTTTTACAAGATACACAAAGTTTATGGTTTCTTATTATAAAACCGTAACCTATATTTACAACACTCATAGAAATAAGAAGAATATTAGTAATCAAAATTATTTACCACCTTCTCAGCCAAATATTCCTCAAGCACCTAAACCTCCAATTAAGCAATCAGGTGATTACAATCTTATCAAGCAATTTCATGTTACTCTTGCTAAGATCCTACAATGGGATTTACTTCAAACCAATTTGGCTTACCAAGGTATGATTTAGGAATCTCTTTAGAATATCATGCTACCATCTTCTACTAGCCTTGTAAATGTGAATGCATTGATAGATCATATTCAAGTAGGTCCCTCAAATATCATGTTCTATTTACATGAGCTCCCTCTATAGAAATAAGAAATGCAAAAAACCTACTAATGATTATTGTGTATGTTAATGGTGTGGGAATTAGGTGAATTCTCATTTCAACACTAATTTGAATCTCAATGTTTGTAGTCTAGACCTATTGCACAAAATAATGGTGGTTTTGAATTCTCTTGCTACATCTTCGTTGTTTATTTGTGGGTTTGATAACTTTGGTAATACAGTCTTAGGAATTTTAATTTTGACTTAAAAATTGGACTGGTTACTATTTGAACCCTAGTAATTATAAGACATTTACCATAAAACCTTCATTTGGATAGACCTTGGATTCATGCTTTGGGAGTAGTTAGTTCTAGTCTTCTTGGTTTTCTTAAGTTTGTTGAAAACAATTAGGTAGTTACAATAAAAGCTAACCCTAATACCATGCATTTATGCCAAGTGGTAGTAATTGGTCACACCTCAATTAATCCTACCTTGTAGAACTATATGTTATAATATGAAAAGATAAATAATCAAGAAAAACTTGTGCAAATGAATTGAATTAAAACTATGAATGTAAATGATACAAGATGAAAATAAAAACATAGAGTTAGATTCACTTTTTGAAGAAGAAAAATGTCATTAGGAAAATGTACAATCATAACCTAGAGAATACAATTACAATGCACTGGAATAGGATAAGGTGCTCATAAGAGAGAAATGGGTGAGTATATAAAGCACTTACCACCCAAGAGACTAAAATAGAACCAATGTGGATAAAGTGAAAAAGTACCTATGTAAACTTAACTAAGTGTAAAGAGAGTTATAGTGGAGAACTAGTTAATAAATAACTAGATAGATAAAGAATGCTATTCATAGTAGCACCCCTCTTAAGTGAAAATTAGGGGAAAATATACACTAAAGATGGGTTCCAAAAATGAGGCATAATGATATACCCATGTACAAGAAGTCCCTCGAAAGAGAAGAAGCCCCCTAAGGTAAAAGAGAAACCCCCCTAAAAATAGAGAGAGAACACGCCCTAGAGAGAGAGAGAGGTCCAAAGTGGATAATTCCAATGGTAATTGCTCAAAAATGGATTTAGAAGATGATCCAAAATCATTGAACAACATTCCTCCCCTTAGGAATAAATAATATAAAAGGTGTATGCATGAGATATCTCCATTCTTGAAAGGAATATGAGGAAAGAAAACTCAACATAAATGAAGCCTTTAAATTTTGATCAAGTATCCTCATGTTGATGTTGAAAGGTATCTCAAAAAAATCAAGTTTACTAGGCCAAAATGAAAATCCAAAATCTAACGAAGACCAATGTAGATCATAGTCCAAATATAATGATGAGACCTCCAGATACTGCTCAAATATCCCTGCACCAATGTCAGTTGTGACAAGATATGATGTAGAGATGGAATGAGAGAGTTTGAACATGTATTCTCCAAATGTTCGGCAATGATCTCTATGCCAATGCTAAATTGTGAGAAATACCAATATGATGAGTTAGGTGCCACAATAGATTAAGGTACAATGACCATGTATGTATGGTGGTCTCCATCAAAGAGACAACTAGACCAATAGGATTCAAGTAGATCTACAAATTATTGGTGATAAAAAAGAGGATTTAATACTAGAAGTAGAGAAATACAAAATCATGGTTTGTTGTGTTTACTTTTGAAAGTTGAGCCTAAACCTATAGAAGAATCATGTAATAATTAAAATTGGGTTAAGGTAATGAAGGAAGAACTTGATTAGATGGATAAGAATAAGACCTAGGAACTTGTGCCAAGACCAACTGATAAGAATGTGATTGGTACCAAATGGGTTTATCAAAAAATGTTGGATGAGAAAGGTAAGGTAATAAGGAATAAAGAAAGGTTAGTATGCAAGGGTTACACTTAGAATGAAGGAATTGATTTTGATGAGACTTATGTCCCTGTTTCCTAGATGAAGGTGATCTATATATTTTAGGCATTTACAATGTACAAGGATTTCAAATTTTATCATATGGATGTCAAGTTAGAATTTTTAAATGGAGAATTGAAGGAAGAAGTTTACATTGAGAAATCAAAAGGGTTCAATTTAGAAAAGGATCCAAATGCAGTATGCGAATTGAAGAAGGCATTGTATGGCTTGAATTAGCCATTGAGAGCATGGTATGGAAGGTTGGACAAGTATTTGATTAATCAAGGATTTAAGAAAGGTTATGGAAATAGTAACTTTTACTACAAGTTTTATTCATATCAGATTCTAATTTTTGTTGTGTATGTTGATGATATCATTTTTAGAGGAAAAGATGACTTATGCAAAAAATTTACAAAGGAAATGTAGAAAGAGTTTGAGATGTCCATGATTGGTGAGTTGAATTTCTTTCTTGGATTGCAACTAAATTAGACTAGTAAAGATATTTTCATTTCTCAGTCCAAGTATGTCAAGGAATTGTTGAAGAAGTTTGGCTTGAAGAATTCTAAACTAGTAAGAACTCCTATTGTTACCAATTGTAAGTTGACTAGGGAGGATGATTCACCGAAAGTAGATGTTGTGTGTGTGAAAATGTGGTTATCTAGATAGCACAAAAACTTCAATGAATCATTTTGTGATTGATCAAATAAAGAAAACTAATTAAGCATAAACCAATAAAAGTGACTCATTGCCTTCTAGTAGATAGGAGTATGATTTTCTCTCTTAGATCATCACAAAATTTAGTGACTTTAGACTCTACCTAAATGAAGGATTTAAAAAGATAACTTACTATGCAATACAAATTCATCCAATATTTAGGCTAAGATTAATCCATGATTTAAGAAAATGAAATGAAATTCCTAATATTTGATTATGAAAATGCAAATAAACTAAGTAATAATGATAATAAGTAAATAAAAATTCAAAAATGATTTCCCACTTTACATTTTTTTTAATTTATGAGAATGGAGGCTTGATTATATAGAAAACCTCTCGAAAATGGACAAATGAGATTGATTGAAGATTGACGATTGAGATTAATCCCAAACTAGAACAATCTGCGTGCAACTTATTTGATAGATCAAGACTCAATGTTGAAGAATCCGTTAACTCCAAAAATTAATCAGTCATTTTAGAAACTTCCAAATCAAAAGAAAGAGTTAACTAAACTAACTTTCCAGTTAACTGAGTTGTTTCCAAAATGAGAAAGAGATGAGACCTTTTTTTAATATAAGTAAAAGGTTGACGCTAGAGAATTACTTTATTAATAGTAAAGATGAAATACATTATTCTCCCTTCGATGAGGGCACTGGTAGGAAAGAATGGAGAAAAAATCCTCCAGTCTAGCCTGGGGCACGAGTCTAGAAATTTGGGAATTTTCATAACTATTATGAGGGCATTCCCTCATTTATAAATTAAATGAAATCAATTTACATAAGAGAATAACTATCTCTCTCCTTTCCATTATGTCGTGCATTCATACTTCCTTTAAGATGGTTATTTTCATGACTCTTGCAAAAACCTTAGCTATTTTGGCATAGATCGTTGTTAGAGTTCATGATACTCTATTTCTCATAAGTCTGGTAAGTATTTAAAGAGCCATACTATTTCAAACATAGGGATTAGTTACTAATAAAAAAGAAGGAACTAATATCAAATGGTCGACAAATCCATGTATATTTCTAAAGACAATGGACATCCAGAAAGTTTTACAAATACTTAAACTCTTTCATTATGAGAACATAATATAGATTCTCATTGTGATCCAATGATATATATATATATATATATATATATATATATATATATATATATATATATATATATATATATATATATATATATATATATATATATATTGTAAGTAAATAAAACATATATCACTTGATTATTCTAAGATGAAGAATATTTTGAAGTATTTGTCTTACCAGTTTTATGAGTTCCAAGCTTTCCATAATTCATAATAAATGACAGGGACATTAAAATTTATGTGAATAGAATCAAATCCTATATCCCGAGTTCTTACTCCATCATTATTCATTAACATCGATGAGTTAGAGGAAACATCAAGAAGCCAAGTTGTAGCTATCATAATCCTTTATAGAGTATAGACCCAGATGATCCCTTTGGAAAATTGGGGCCTTATAATCTCATATTTTAAGATTAGGAGATTATCAAGGATCCAATGGCTAAAGAGAGTGTGGGGTTGTTACTGCCTCTATAATCTTTTAGAATATGATGGATAGATCAATTTAAAATAACTTTGATCTGCACCTTTGTAGCTAGGAATTAAATATATAATGTACAAGCTTTATAACCTCAAAACCTTTAGGAATTCTAGACTTATAAGATCCGTCTATTAAGTTAACCCTAAAAAATTGAGGTTTTGAGTCTCCCACCCAATTTATGAATTATTCAACATCTAGAAGTCCCATATTCACCTTATTTTCATATGAAGAGGATTTTAGGATTAGAGCTTAGTAATTTTAAGGGAGTAAAAGTAATCATCGACCAAATAGAAGTTTTCAAATAAGGGAGTAAAAGTTACCATCGACCTAATCAGACAGAGCCATAAAGATTTTTCTGCAATGTCAATTGAAGAATTACTTCCAGACAAAGGATCTTAACAAAGTTTTATACCAAATATTTTGAAAGCAGGGCAGACATGAATGAAAATATGAGATATACTAGGCTGGTGTATTTCTACAGATTTAATATAACTCCTAAGACTATTTATATATAAATATATATATAAATAAGTATTTATGTATATATATTAGCTAGAGTAGGAAAGAATAAGCAGTTAGACTAAAGTGAGCTCTCCTATATTTTACACTACTGAAGATTAATGTAAGAAATCCTTACGATTACTATCCCCTTTTAGTCTTAGTTACTTTTAAAAAAGGAAAACAAAATTTGTATCTTCTGAAAGTGTTGCCTAGAAAAGGATAAGTCATGTAGAAAAAGAACTGAAAAAATCCAAGTAGCAAAATTACCTATTTCCCACCTCTTTCTAAATCAAATCCTACACAATTGGTTAGTCCAGAATAATACGTAATTTAAACTATGATTTAATCTTGTATATGATTAGTTTAAATGATTAAGAGTGCGTATTAAAAATATTTCACCAAAATATAAACATATAAATATAAATATATATGTCTATAGATAGATAGATATATATATAGATATTAATATGTGTGTGTGTGTGTGTGTGTGTGTGTGTGTATATATATATATATATATATATATATATATATATATCATAAATGAAACCATCTATATAAATATATATGTATATATAAATATTTATTTATTTATACATGTATATTTATATGTATAAAAGAAACCATAAAATTAATAAAGGATCTTTAGCACTGCTAGAGAATTACAAAGATACCTGCATATATACTAATAAAGTATTTTATAATTACTATTAACAACGAAAGTCCTATATTGTTGAGTATAAAACCAAAATATTCTAAGTTTACAGCTTGAAAGTATGATTATTTTATCTATCTAGATAACCTATACTAGTGAAATATAATGGATCTAGATTTAAGCCCTAGTATTCTAAACTAGTTCTCTGCCTCAAGCTACCACCTATTACTTTGCATGTTTACCTTTTCCATTTCTATCATCTTCCTCATCACTATGGTCCACTTTGTCCTCTTTCATAAACCATTCTAAGCCTTTCCAATCTACATAGACCCAGATATGCATTATGCTTAAAAGAAACATCTAGTTTCTTTTAATCGTTGAGCATCTTTGTTTAAACTTCTTGAAATTTTCAATAATCAGGATAGGAAAAACCTGAATCGCATGGTCCCTAATGCCATACTCACTATGTTTTGGGATGCAGAGATTTTCATCAATGTTCTCCAAAACAATGTCCAATTCCTCTAATAGATATTTCTCGAACATGCTATAACAAAGATCTCTTATTGCAAGTTTGTCCCTATTGATATACAAAATAGAAGTAACAAACAACACAATTACCTATGTATTAATATTCTTTGGTCAGTCCATGAGCTTAGAAAATTCCTCACCCATGATTTTCAAAAGCACCCGAAGTATTAGGCTATGCCTCGCTTTCATTATCTTATTCAACTATAGTGCAGTTATCCCTCCCTAGAAGGAAATTTCTCTCTTACCTTCTCTCATCCTAATCACTATATCCATCTTCCTATTAAACTTATGTTTTGTGAGTGAGTACCCTAAGCCCATCTATCTTTCTTAAAAGACCCATAATCCGTGTGAATCTAATTTAATACAATTTCAAAGGTACTTTACGTCTGAGGTTAATTATGATATAAACAATTCTCAGTACTACCATCTTTTTCCTAAGATTTCATTCAAAAGCCACCCACCATAAATATTAATACCCACATTAGAT